>PISX010013258.1:0-52163 GCA_004024625.1 Mellivora capensis | reverse complement strand
ATACATAGGGAGAGGGGGAGAGATCTCTGTGGAATGTCATCCCAGTGCAATAGCATCTAAGAGCAGAGGGGACTATGCCAATGAGTCTCATTCTTCATTTTGGGGGCTGACCATTGTTTTCCATCGTCTCTGCAGCAGAGAAAGTGCTAAGCCTAGAAAGCCAGTTTCTGAACCTACTGGAGATACCACAGGAGTTTTTGCTACCTTCAAACCTGCTGGAACCTAAATCAATGCAAACATTCATGGCCAGTTATCCTAGGAAGTTTGAAGTTGTGATTAACCGCTGCTAATCTTCTTGCTCGGAGATGGCTAATAAATCTTATTCCTGGGGAGTGTGAGAATGTCAGGCTCAGATGCCATTGCTTACATGCATTAAATGGCCTCATACAAGTAACCCAGACCTTCCCAAAGGTTATTGCTTCCACAGAACACAACACCAAAGGATATTAATAGATGTGAAGCAAGTATTAAAATGAAGTGTTCCTTGGTTGGGTACACTTGGAAAATGCTCAGTTAAATATAGTGAAGCAGAGTTTTTTTTTACTACAGGACAGACATCTCAGAGCTTTTCATAGGTTTTAGGAGCACTGGGACTCTCCAAGATGACTTCACTAAGTCCTTGGTTTGCTTTACCTTCCATCCACAGGCACATTCAATGACAGGAAGTATTTTAGCTTATGAATGACAGGAAGGAAGCTTTGGAAACCTAACAATAAATATTTTATGAACTTTGGGATGCAAACCCCAGTCTAGGATTCCCTGAAAGATTAGGAAGGGTCCAGGGGAAAATGAATGTGGTAAATACAGAGGTCATTTTTAACTGGTTCATTGGTTTCATTCCAAGATGCTCCACAAAAAGTCCCCAACAAAGCCTGCCCAGATACATGGGACACAACTCTAGGGATAAAGGGCTCACACCTAACCTTTCCTTTAAAGAAAAACTGAAATCAGTGCTCGCTTGGGTAGCACATACAGTAAACTTGGAATGATACAGTAAGGACTGGTATGATCCCTGTGCATGGGTGACACCCAACTTCATGAAGCATTCCATAATTTTTATATGTTAAATATATTTCAGTAAACCTGGAATTTTAAAAAAAGGAAAACAGAAAAGACTTTCTTCTAAATGCAAAACAATTACAATGATCACATGAGACACAAATGTGTCTCACTCAGAATTTTCTATGTAAGAAAATGTTCTCCTTCCTGCGTTGTATGAGCCAAATTAATATACCCTTAACACTTAACATCTAAATAACTCTGAAGCCAGAAACGTGGTAAAATCCATTCACCAGGTATAACCATCACAGTAGAATTTCTACATTAAAGAAATATTCCTGGTATGGAATGTCAAGGTTGCACAAGGACAAATTTGTGTTTCTATTGAGATATTTTTATGAAATGGACAATTTGGCCTGAGAGACATTTAAGTTCCATGCAATCTTTGAAAATATATTTGTGGAACTGACCAGCTGCATTCCTAGGAAAATGTCCCTTCTGAAAGTAATGGTTGAGAATGAGTATAAGGGTTCCATCTTAAGATTTATAAACAGATTTTTTATATCTGTTCATTTTTTTAGTACAGAAGTATCAAAGTTCCCAGAGAACTTAAACGCCAAATTACATTTATTGCAATAAATGTATGTTACATTCTATTTTATACATTACAGTTCAAGGGAAATATGTAGGTTGAGTTTTCATTCATAAGAGAATAAGATTATATACATGCCTATATAAATATAAAATTAAATGCAAATAATCAATATTCAAGTTCAGTTCTGTTTGCATTTGTTCTCCGAGTTTGCATGTGTGCATGTGTATAAGCATCCTTCCGTGCAGGCACACATACACATATACACACATACCCCTCAATCCAAAATCCACAATTTATTAAAACAAAAACATCTTTTCTTTTCTTCACTTCACTTTACAATTCTCTCAGGATATGGGTAGAATGCTACATTTAGAACAACCAAGTAGAATATCTTTTTTTTTCTTTTTTTTAAAGATCTAACTTCATATTTGACACAAAGAGAGCTTGAGGGAGCAGAAGCAGGGGGAGTGGGAGAGGGATATGCAGGCTCCCTGTTGAGCAAGAAGACCAATGTGGGGCTTGATCCCAGGACACTGAGACCACGACCTGAGCCAAAGGCAGAGGCTTAACCCACTGAGCCACCCAGGTGCCCCCCCATAATCTCTTAAAATAAAATATTATTTGAATTCAAATCTATAGCTGGTGAAAATCAAGGACATCTATAAACAGATATTTTTATTTGTGCTATACAATTTCACATGCATTCAATTCACTGGTGTTAAGAATCGATTATAGGGCTTGCTTCAGCAACACATACACTAAACCTGGAACAATTATAGAGATTGGCATGGCCTCTGCACAAGGATGACATGCAGATCTGTGAAGCATTCCATACGAAAACAAAAAAAGAATTGACTGTGATTACTTGATGTTGCATCTTGACCTGTGCTTCAAGCCTGACTGAGCATGCCTTGATTGTATGAATTTTTTATTAATTTCAGGTGTTTACTATTATTTAAAATGCAACCCATTACTTAGATTTTCCCCACACTTACGACTCGCTGATCAGTTTTGAAGCACAGAGGCCTCTCACTTCCATCAGATTATAAGTGTTCAGGAAAATATAAAAGAAAAGTCTAAAAGATAAAAACTGTCTTCTTACCCAAGAACAAGAGATGAAGAAATTAATGAATGTTGTCTCTGGACAGTAGATAATCTATCCAGATGACCTTCAAAGAAAGAAATGTTTCTAGATCAAAAATAGCCCTCTAGCAACACAAGGGAAGTCGATCATCATGTAACTGCACACTTAAAATAAAGATGAGAATCCTTTTCAACTACCAAGACTTTCGGTTAAAACTGACTTTTCCATACAGTACTGTGATTCTCATAGTAATGCTTTGGGGTGGAGAAAGTAGGATTGCCCCTCACTCAAGAAGGTTCTTAAACTCCTTTTAGCTTCTTCATGAAGACAAATTTCCTTAGTCTCCTCCTAACTCCAGCCCCCTTCAGTCCTGTTTCACCAAAGGGACTGAGCATTCTGATGCTCTCTTATCTAGTGACTTTGATATGACCCTTAAAAATGACATTAATATTTGCCTCTATACAAACTCTCCTTTATGCACAATTAAGAAAAATGTTTATGTGTAATCCTAGATAGAGAAGTGCTGATGTTCATGAATTTCTCCTAACAGGTGCTATGGGCTTGCTTCATGTTAGACAGGGAGTATGCCCTCCTTCTCTAAGGGATACATGATCCTTATACCATCTGAGCGGTACCAATTCTGCACAACCAAAGAGCATGGTCTCAAAATAGAAATCTGTTTCTGATGTTTGACAAACATACCCCCACAGCCTTTATGAGGCCTGAAGGAACTGGATATATGAGTTTGGATCCAAAAAGATATCATTTCTCTCGTTTTTTTTCGGAATTGTATAGAATGCTCTCTTGTGCATGCACTCCTCATTTTCTTCCTCCATGAGTTCCAAGGAGTTCATTGTCTACCACTGTCTCAGGGCACTTGCCACTTTCTAGAGTGCCTATTCCACTCACTATTCCAGCCCTTGCTGGTCCCCTGTGTCCACTGGACTATGAGTACAAGGCCAGAATCCAATCTCATTCCTCCCTGTCCATAGCACCTGGCACAGAGTGGAAGAACAAGAAGCATGCACTGAATGGATCATAAGCCACACCACTGCTCACATCTTCTGAATGCCAGGAAGTACTTGCCATTACCCAAACACACACTCTTCATTACCTCCCATCGCTCTTTGTTCAATGACAGTCTCCTGGCCTGGAATGCCCTTCCCCATTTCTTTACTGATTGAAAACACATCTATCCTTCGAAGACACATTCCCCAGAGCACTTTCTCCAGGAGTGCTTTTCTGATCCTCTTTCCGGGACCCCTGATGGCACTTGCCCTTGTTGGCACTGTATCAAAGTCATGTGTTGCCAGTCTCACCACTCTGTGGGGAAACAGGGTTAGTTTCTCTCAACAACTCATGATTGTCTGAAGGTAACCCATAAAACCGTGAGGAATAAAAAATATTTAGTTGGGTGAGGACTGTGACAAGAGCTTGCTCTTCTCACCAGAGACACTAGGGTTCAGGAAAGAATGACTGAGGATATATAGAAAAATATGTAGGGAAGATGACTTCATATGTGGAGCCCTCTCCTTACATAAAGGTATATTTTAAGGGAACCATTGAAAGAGTTCTTAGTGAATCATTTAATTAAGAATCTGATGGATACGGTTTCTCACTCTTCAGTTCAGTTTAAAATTTTAAGAGCCAATTGGTGAAACAAACCAAAGAAAATGATACTGAAACTGTTCATAGCAGAACTTCCTAAACAGGAAGATTAACATACATAGAGTCACAGAAATACTGAAGATGAGTCAAGAACTTGAAAGTATTACAGATTATATTGGAATATTTTAGGCCACTCTTGTCCGTATTTAGTAAGGCTCATACTTCTTGACTACTATAGAAAGCTACCAAGGAAGCAAGGATTCTGTTTTCAGGAATCTGAGTCCTACATTTCTGGTTTCTGGGCAGATCAGGGAGTCTACAGTGATTTCCAGTGCTTCCATTTATTTGCTCAGTTGTTTGGGTCCTGGATAGTTATCTGCTATGGGGAAGGCACTATGCCAGCTAGTTTTACTGCTTCGGCTGCCGTTGTTCCCATCAGCCATTAAAACTAAAAGAACTACAGAGAAATAATTATTATTTCAAAGAAGAGCTACATAATTGTCAAAGGAATTCTCTAAAAATTAAGTAGTGGGAATGTTGAAGAACCCAAGTATCAAACAGAAAAATCAAAGTGGTCAGACAGGCTGGGTTTTCTACCTGAACACATTAACATTTTTATTTGATTTGTAAGATAGCTGGACACTACTGCAAATTTCTGAGAAAGTGACTACTAAGATCAAACCAGCTCTAAGAGAGATGATGCAGGGAACTCAAACAGACGGGCTGAGGAAAGGCTTGAGTTTAGAAGGCAGTTGTTACAAAAAGAAGAGAGGAAAGTTGTAAGAGAGGGTGGATTTCAGACATGCTCTAAAGGAGGCAGACTGATAGAAGAAGGGATAAAGGATAAGGTAAGAGGCAGATGTGATACTATCAATCATAATGGGCCTGTGGGCAATGTGCGCTGCAGTGGTTGAAAGTCATAAGGCCAGAGATGTTTTTTTACTAAAGGGAAACTGAGTTATGGAAGAGTCTTGAGAGACAATTCACCCATTTTAGGTTCTCTTGCATGCTCAGACATCAATGAAAATGCCAGAAAACCCATCTTTACTTGACATGAATGATCACTTTGTCCACACAGATGTAAGAGATATTTAGACAGGTGACTTGTAGATCTCCTCCATCTTGGGAGAGTCCACAATTCTACAAGACACGTACACAGAGAATATTTGAAATTTAATTGTCGGAGTGCCCTAGGGAGTTATTTAAAGAGAAGGTAAAACCCTGGAAATTTTCAATTAGGATGGAGGGAGTAAGCAGTGCTTCTCCACTCCAGAAAAAAGCAAGGAAGTCCAGGATCAGGAGGGATATGAAGAGAACTGGAAACAAGAGATACAGATGTAATATATTTTGCATAATGCCAAAAATCTATAATTACAGCACTCCCAAACTCTATGCCATTTTAATCTGTTCCATTTGAGGAATGATTAGTTCTTTCTTGATAATATCTTAATTGCAAGAAGTTCTTGCCAGCGTTCAATTTTTTTAGCAATGGCATTTACAAAAACATTTCAATCGGCTTTTCAGGAGCACCTAACCTGGGCGATTGCTCTCCCAGCCCTGCACAAAGCCTATCTGCCCAGAAAGGCTTAACTGGCCTCTGTCTCAGGGGGAGCCTTTCAACAAAGAAAAGGGATTTGCATAAAGGTGGTCAGCTGAACACAGCTCTTACGTGAGGCTGTATAGCATTGAAAGGGCCTTTCTCCAACCTGGCAGTGTAATCCTCATGGAGAGCTTTTGTCCAAGAGGCTGTGGTAGGCTGCTTTATTCAGCTGACAATACACAGTAAAAGAATGAACTAGAACCGCCTCCTTTTGGTAAAGCTAAGGCAGCTGGCAGCCCACAAGCCTGACAGTTTACCGAATAAGAGGCAGGACAATTGTTAGCCCCAGACCCAAAAGGTGCTCTGTAAGGGATTGCCCACTGCTAGTGCTCCTGGCTGCATGCTGGGTGTTCACCACTCAAGACAAAGGTCCCGGGGCCACCTTCACATCAGAAAGGAGCAGTGGGATCTGGAAGCACCAGCAAAGCCCTTCCCTTACGATCCTTCTGAAAGAAATTAAAAAACCTTCCGTCACTATGTAGCCCCTTCAATAGCGTTGTAGAGTACTATAATCATTTCCTACTAGAATGCTGAGAAAGAGCCAGCCTTGTTTCTTTTGACATTTCCATTTTAAAAAGAAATTTAGTTTATTTTTCTTATTTTTAAGAACGCTAAATTTACAAAATGGATCAGAGAAACAATGCAAACAATTCTACCACCAGGGGCAAATATTGCCATTTCAGATGATTTCTTTCCAATCTTTTTTATGTAGCTATGAGAACTCTGTAAATACAGTTCGTTCCCAAGGCAAGTCTAACTGATCCCTATTTATCAAGTAAGGAACAAGCCCTTCAGAAATTAGGTGGCTTCTCCTCATTTATTTTAACCTCCTGAACTTAGGATAATTTCCCACCCCAATCTCCAGTTCTCCTCAACTTATTCTACTCTCCCATACATCCTAGGCTGCTTTATCCAAAAAAACAAGGAAGCTGTCTCCCTGAATCTGCTGAATAATTTTTTAAAAATAACTTAAGATCAATATATGAATTCTGAGTCAATATCGCATGAATGATCAAAAATATATCTACCACCTTGGTAAAAAAAAATAGTGACTCAATTTATTAGCCACACAGTTCTCAAATTAGAAGAGGGGCCAAAGAAACCTTCCATTTCCTGAATGAAAGACTGCAGATCTCCTCACTTAAAAGACCACCCTAATTGTTGCTGACTCCTGGCTTTGCCCAAGCCACGTGCCCTCCTGCCCACTCCACTCCCAGCCCCCATTCCCACCCAATTCCTTTTCTTAATGCTGGTGGTTGACATAACCACATTAAAGTGAGGCTCTGCAAATGCCCTCCCTGCCAGCTACGACAGCATCTCTGCTCAAGACATCCAAATGCTTTCCGTGATTACAGAAGTTGGAATGTCACACCAAAGGTTCCAACTTGTTTATCGTGGAATGTGAAGAAAGATGAAACAGTTTTCACTGAGAGCTTCCAGATTTTTCATGTTGATTGACTTTGTTTGTGAACTTCACCTCCAAGTACAATCCTTTAGTGCAGACTTTTCAATTGCCCAAAGTCCTGCCTGTTACTTTAAAGCTTTTTCGTTTGCAAGCACCATGTGGTCCACACCATAAAGCACATCTCACACCTAGGTTTCTTGAGAAGATCAGCAAATGGAGCTCATGCTGAAGTCCTATCCGCAGAGCACTCACGAATGTTTCAAATGGGTCTGACACACCCTGAGGAGTGAAGCTTCCAAAACTCTTCACTAAGGGAGATACTTACTGCTTCCTATGAGGAAAGAGCTGACTTACAAGTTTACACTTCTGAAATTATTAATCCAATGCCTTAACTAGGGAAGTTGCAAAACTAGTGGAAATCAACAATATCCTTGAAGCCAGAATGCTTGGGACCTAGTCCCAGTTCTGCACTTCCAGGTGACCTTAGGCAGGTCATCTGGCCTCTCTGAGCACCTGTAAAATGGTGCTAAGCCTGGACCTCGCCACCCCATAAGGTCCTCTCAGGAAAATCAGATACCATAAAGGAGGGCGAGTTCCATGAAAAGTCCAAGATGCACTGCACACCCATGTATTTGGTGGGTGCTCCAAATGATAAAGTTCACTTTAAACTTGAATGTCAAAGTTCACTTAAACAAGGAGGCAAACAACATGAAGACACACTGGGAGTACAACTGTAGGATGGCTTTCTTCTGAAAAACAACAGCTTTAGTGAATTCAACAAATACTTCAGCAAGTACAACATACATTGTCAAAAAATAAAAGGAAAAATCTTGGAACATTGTGTGCATACATATATTATGGTTAACTATCAATGCAGAGAGAAGAACACTAATCAAATTCATGAATTTATGCCTTAATTTCCAAAGCTAAATATTAGCTTGATTGAATAATATCTAGTGTGCCTTGATCTCAGGTATTAGCATATGAAAGGATGACTGCCCTTAGCTCCCTGCCTTCCCAGAGGTGCAACTTGTATATTTAAATATGGGGTACATTTATTAGTGGTCATGAACACTCTATAATCAAAGAACAACCTGTTACTTAAACAGTGTGCTTAATTGTTAGAAACAGAATCAGAAGAAAAACTCATCAACCTCCAAAGCACCCTTCCCTAGTGGGCCATTAGCTAAACTCAACACAGGACACATACTCCATAAATACATATCAAATAATAAGAACAACATTCTATTCCTCATTAACACCATTTGTAAGTCCATTTAATGTTTATGTAGTGTTTGGGAAAAGCCTTACAGAGGTCTTACACTCTTGATAAAGGACAAAGAGAAAAGGTAAAATTTATTTTCAGACTGTGAATTGGGAGGCCTACCTCAAAGGCAGTTTATGTGCTCTAATAAAAAACCTGAGAGGGTGCCTGGGTGGCTCAGTGGGTTGGGCCTCTACCTTCGGCTCAGGTCATGGTTCCAGGGTCCTGGGATCGAGCCCCGCATCGGGTTCTCTGCTCAGCTCTCTTGAGTTCAGAACTTGAGTTCAGCTATCAGTATTCAGATGCAACATGAGTTACATGGGTGTGACAGGGAACAGAACAGATTTTTATGGCTGGGGTGGGTAGCCATGACTCAGTTTCCCTATGCCAGAGGTGGTGGCATAAAGAGGTGCCAATAGTCTACAGAAACCTCTGCCAAAGGGAAACCTCCATGACTCTAGGCCTCTATTTCCAGCCCAGACTGTTCCATTGAGCTCTGGCTCTGATGCTTCCTAGATGTCCCACCAGTACTCACTCAGGTTCTAAACTTGCCCAAACTGTTCCTGCTTCGGTGCTCCCCACCTCAGCAAATGGAACTAGTTAGACAAGACAGAAAACTGTATGGGTACCTGTGTAGATCAGTCAGTTAAATGTCTGCCTTTGGCTCAGGTCATGATCCTGGGGTCCTGGGATCGAGTCCCACATTGGACTCCCTGCTCAGTGGGGAACCTGCTTCTCCCTCTCCCCCTCCACCTGCTTGTGTGCACTCTCTCTCTCTCTCTCCATCTCTCTCTTTCATAAATAAATAAATAAATAAATAAATAAATAAAATCTTTTAAAAAGGGGGTCAGGAAACTGTAGAGTCATTCTTAACAGCTCCCTCTGCCTAACCTGTCACCCAAATCCAATCCATCATAGCAAGTCCCAGAGGTTTATGTCTGAATCAGATGTGGTATCTGTAAAGGTCACTTTTAGGCAGCAGGCTTGAGCAATTAAAACCTGAGTAAGATCGAAAGGCCCACGGTGAGCACCATGCTAATGCCAATAGGCCCACTCGGCGACCACCTCAAAACAGCCATAGGCCCTAGCTGACCAGTGAGTTATCAACCACCGGGCACAGGTACCAAAAAAGGAAAATACCATACATTCACTTACCTCCTCACTTTTCCCTGTTTACTACAGCCCCCCACCACTGCTTCCTGGCAAAGAGTCTCTCCTTTGCTGTCCTGTCCACTGCTCCCTTGCTATATACTCAATAAAATTCTATCTCTTTTGTTCCGCTTCATATAAATTCTTTTACTGCCCGTCCCTCTGTCCTCCACCCAATCAGGTCGTCCCCACGGTATCTGGAATCATGCTCTTTGTTAAAACCCTGCCATGGCTCCCTATTGTCCAAGAAATGAAAGACAATTCCTCAAACCAACCCACCCACCTGACTGTGGCTCCCCAACTCTCCTCCAATGGCCTCAGGACTAAGGACCCTCACTTGGTCACCTCTTGCTTTGGAAAACACCAGGCTTCTTCCGTCCTCTTTGGTTTTGTTCATCTATGCCCTTCCCTCTGCTTCTCCTTCTAAGGATATGGATCTTATCCTTCAAGGCCCAATCTAAATCTTCCTCTTTGAGGCAGATGTGCCAAGACCCAACTGTCCACCCCCCTAGAGGAAGTCAGTCACTCCTTCTTCTGCTATCCCAAGGATGCTGTCACATATTCAAGCTTAGTGCAAGCACTTAGTGACATAATCACCCCCTAGCCTGTGGGGCTCGCTGAAAGCAGTACCTGTGTCTTACTCCACTGGCTTTCCACCCATCTCCAGCTCCAAGGGTGCCTGTCACAATGTAAATGTGTTGAATGACTTCTGAATTGGGGCTAAAACCAAAAGAATTACGCTATACTTTCATTACAATTTTTTACCACCACTAACCAACTGCTTTCCCCATAACTGTAATTACTACATTAACCTAAACAGCTTTCCGTTAATTTAAGAGGAGTAGGAAAATTTTTTTCAATTCATTCTAATCACTAAAGAATCTGGGTGCCTGTGAATTGATCTGCAAAGTTGCACACAATGGTCCTGGGTAGTAGGGGAGGTGGACACAGACCCTACACCTCCCCTTGGCAATTAGAAGGGCCTGGTTCCCTCCTCTCTCTACAAATGCCATGCCATGCTCAGACATATTCAGAGGCAGAGATTTCTCTGTGCAGTGACTTACTGATTTGAGGGGAGGGAGGTACCCAGGCCTTCTCATCACTAAACCTAAACATCTTTCCAACCTGGCCATTTCGGCCCATGTACATTCAAAATCGTAAGTTGGGGCACCTGGGTGGCTCAATGGGTTAAAGCCTTTGCTTTCGGCTCAGGTCATGATCCCAGGATCCTGAGATGGAGCCCCACATCAGCCTCTCTGCTCAACAGGGAGTCTGCTTCCACCTCTCTCTCCCTCTGCCTACTTGTGATCTCTGTCTGTCAAATAAATAAATAAAATCTTTTTTAATATAATAATAATAATAAATCTAAAAAGATTCAAAATCATAAGTTAATGCTTTCCAGTGATTCCCTGGAGTTTAATGGAAAAAATCCTCTTTCGATGCCTTGGTGTAGTCACACCTGCATGCTCCCTTTTCTTAGAACACACAGAGAAATAAGCAGAACAACACTATGTACTTCCGACACAACTGGACTCTACTATTTCTTAGAGCAAGCACTTCAGTTGGCCATATTTGTTTCTGAATGTGATCACGGCGAATGTCTCCTGGAGTGATTAAACTAAACTGGCTATTTATTCAACTGAAGAGTTACTTGATTTTATAAAACAAGAGGAATTTATGATTCCTCCAGAAGTAACATTTTCTCCCTTGTACAGCTGCAGCTTTGGGTAAGATAAAGACCCTGCTAAGAGGTCTTGTCATTGCCTGGGGTGGACTTTCAGCCTGAGATTCTCCTGCCCTAATATTCAGAGTTAAGTGACTAATCTCAAATAAATAATAAAATATTCTCAAAAACTAATATCAAAATGTAATGATTCAAGTGGGAGTTCATTCCATTAAGAAGAACAAGAAGAAATTTAATACTGTACTACTTTATTTATCTATGGAAATATACCATACAAGAAAACCTTTCTCAGAATTGTTTAAAATGTATTTTCCTGAGACAAATAACTACATTTACAAGGCAAGGACTGAAAGAAGAATCATTCTGTAGTGAAATAACCAGCCAACATGAGAAAATCCGAGTGTTCCTCTCTGGGTCATCATACAATGACTGCCAGTGGCCTCACCCACCATCCAAGGTCCCCTGTCACAAAAGAGCACACCTTTGGCTGCTGAGCTCCACAGATAAAGGGCTATCTTCATTTTAATCCAGTTACATATGTAATAAGCCCAGCTGACCAAGCCAGAGCTCCTGGATGATTCACTGGCCCCCTTGCTCACTCTGTTTATCCAGTATCAAGCAATTAAACTCTGGGGCTCCTCATCTGCCATTTTAAATTAGAAAAGGAAAAAACACACTTCTTTGAGTGGTTAGTCACTATAGAACAGTTGATCCTCTTATTTCTTTTGTTTTAAAGGAATAGGTTAAAAATAATCATGCAAAATCCCTTTAATCAGTATAACGAAAATGATGCTTGCTTTCAAATTCCTTCTTCATACCTGAGGTCAAAGAAAGTAGTAACCTGCTGATGAACACACCCCAGAAGAGCAGCAAGGAAACTATATAGACCTTGTGCTGTCCTTTTCCTTTCTTTTTTTTCTCCTGGCCTGGCCAGATTTACTGTTATGTATTCTCTCATCTTTCAGGTTTTGCTTCCACCTGGGAAAGAGCAAAATTCCTTGAAATCTTAGAAATACTAGTTCCTACTTTTCTCACAACCTCCGAGTTGTTTGGTGCACTTTAACTGCGCTTCCCCAGTTTGCGAGGCATTGATCTTGCTGCTAGTTTCAGAGGCATAAACTATGCCAGTACCGACATGCGAAGTTTCACTTTATAAAATGAAGGTAGTATGTGCTTGTCAGTAAGAAAGTAAAATTCGGGACCCCTGCTAAAATAATTCATTTAATTTTTCTATCAAGTTCATCTGGTTGATTATTAAATAAAACCTCCATTTCTTGAACTCATGAGAGTTAAAAGCTGCAGCTGCCCCTATGCCCAATCCTGTGCAGAACATGCTATTCTTTCTTTTATTGATAGAAAAAGTATTCAAAATTGCCAGAGTTCCTTCTCTCTCACACTCAATTTGGCTGTATTTTTCAAAGAACGAACAGTTTCCGAAAATCAATTTAACACAGACTATTTTAACATAAGTTGTTCTATTAACCGTAAAAGCTTCTCCACAAACTGAGCTGTTCACTTGTTTTTGTTTACTTCGTTTACTTTGGGGGGTTCCTATTTACTTCATGCTGCAGGAGCATTTGTTTATATTTATCTAGGCTGTACTTATGTATACCACAAGTTTACAGATTCATGCATGGGCTTCAGCTTTTATGTTAGCAAAGGATTTTCTGGAATAGTGGAGAGTTTTCTGCTCTCAGTCTGGATGGGTTCAGACCCCGGTTCTAATGCAAATGCCTTATCTTTTAAAAAACAGAACCAAACGAAACCTCAAGTGGATCCTTTGAAAATTCAGGCTTGCACCATGGCCTTCAAACTGGGAAAGTCTGCAGTTTCACAGTGCACCAGCTGTTGAGCCTAGTAAACAGCAGGTAAATCTCCTGCTTTCCATCCTACCTCAACTGTGCTAATGTGCCTGGGAGAGCCTCTGGCTTTGCTACTCGCTCACTTTCGTCGCAAAACTGTTTTCTCTGGGAACTTTCTAGAAATTTCCAAAGAAGAGTGAAAGGGTTCTTCTTGCAGTATGACCCACGATCCCATCTCTATGGAGGCCTCGAAAGGCCAGCCTTTCACGGGCACAACCCCACAGTCCTCCCAACCAAGCCAGCCCTGCTGGGATGCTCCAGACGTGTCTCTGAGCCCCTGGCCGTGGCAAATGGCAGCATGCCACCCAAGACTTGTCACCTCCCACGAGCCCTCACCTGCCTGCGCTGGTCTGATGGCCTCCAGGAGGCTTCCTCTGCAAGCGGGGTGCCCGGGGTCCCGGGGAGCCGAGGGGCAGATCGGGACGGTCTGAGGGCCTGGAAGCTCCTCCTTGGCCAATGGAGCGCTGTCTCCGATTCCTCAGACAATGGAACCCCCAAACCAGTGGCGCTCCCACGGTACCGAAAAGGAGGCAAGGGCCATTTCCGCCTTCACGCGAGCTATTGGGGTCACAGAGACCGCCTCCGGAACTAGGGTGAGGGACGCCCCTTCCGCTCAGCTCCTGGCTTCCGAGCCCCAAGGTTCCGCTCCAGCACACCGCACTGCAGAGCTGCACCTACTGAGGGTGGTGGAGCCGAGAAATGGGGGTCTTTTGGGTCCAAGCGGGGCTCCACAGTGGAGCTAAAGAGGCTCAGATCTCCGCCTAATTAAAAGTGTCCTTGCAGCCTGAGGACAACCAAAATTCATCCACGGTTGAGCCTGCCAGGCCAGTGCTGCTCTTTGAGGGCAGCCTCAGTGGTGCTGGAGCCCCAGAGGACAAAGTGGGGGAGGGCAACTGTAGCTGTTCCCCTTGACTTGTCATCTTATTAAGCATGACGATCCCAAACTCGAAACAGCTTTCTTTCCCCTTCCCAATCTGCCCTCCTTGCCAACCTTTTCCTGCGGAGACATCCACTGGAGCTTTGTGGGGTTGCCCCGCACTACATGATTGGACTTCTCCGGGCTGTTTTTAAAGACTCAGAGAAGACAATTCCACCACTTCGCTCAGCCACTCACTGCAGACTTGAGTAATCCTCACTGAGGTCTAGATTTAACAAGACATGTTATTTTCTCAAGCTGGCCAATTTTGTTACAAACACAAATTGAAAAGACCTCCAATGAGTTGAAAGATGGAAAAACACCTTTAATTCTCACTCAGCATACAGTACGGGATGAACAAAGTAAATACTAATTTAACAACATCATTAATATTAAACTTTATTCATAATAGTGATAACCCTTGTCCCTCAAACACGGACGTGCCACAGAAAGGGCTCCAGAACTTTCTATCTACAGCACAACCTTTCTGGTATGAAAACTGAACCACTCAGTCACTGCACAAAATATATATATACTTATGATGTAAAAATACATCAAAACAGCATGTTGTACACCTCAAATATGTATTTTTTTAATTTGTCGATCATATCACAATAAAGCTCGGGTGTGATCACCATGAAGCAATGGGGGGGGATGTCTGTGGATATATTCTTTTCCTCATTCTAAAATTAAACTTAAAATTCTAGTCCTCCTGAAACTAATATCACATTGTATGTCAACTATGCTTCCATTAAAAACAAGTTGAAATCCTAAACTCTTACGGAGTTTAGAAAGAAGCTCCTAAACTCAGTTTCAGGAAGGACTCATTTTAAAACAGCATGACTCTTCCCAAAGTGCATTTTAAATAGACCATTCGGATTTGTAGCTGTGGCACAGTCTTCAGGCACCACAAACTCTAATTAATAAGTTTAAAAGCTTCAGCATGGCATGACATCCGAAATAACCAGGAAATGATAGAGCAAAAAGTTCTTTAGTGAGGCATGCATTTACATAAGCCTTCCCTAAATCCTGAAGCACAGTGTTGCATGAGGGGAGGAAAGCCAGGTGCCATTATCCACAACTCTCATGTTCTTCTTATCCTAAAACAAATCAATTTTTTTAGTGCCAGATGACATGCAAAGAGGGAAGGATAGCATGTACATATGTAATGTTTGTCATTTGTAGAGCATATCATCTGCATTAATTAACTTTAATTATACAATTACTCCTGAGTTGTCAAACACAACATTCTAAAGATTCAAAAGAGAGGGATTATTAAAAGGCGTTAATCCTGGTAATGACCGACCAAGCTTCCTCTGAAACAAACCATGACTCGCCCCCAAAAGCAGAGATATTAGCAGCAGCAGAATAAACGGAAGAGTTTGGGCTTAAGTATAAATCCTGGCCAGTCTTAGAGAATGTCATTAACTTCTCTGAAGCCACAGTGTCCTCTCACCAACCAATAATAAATAGTAGGGTAGGGAGGATTCGATGGGATGATGCATGCAAAGTGCCTGGCATAGAGCCCAGCAAGGAGGCCCTGGTCAGTGGAGCTGTAATTACCATCAGAAAGCACAATAAAATACTCACTAAAGGCAGGCAAGGCTTCCAGATGTCCAACCCCTCTGAACACAGCATGCAAGATTTGGGGGGACTTCCACCTGATATTCTTCTGGTCTTGCTTGGAGGTACCACTTTACCTCTGGTCTTTCTCACAGGGGACCTGCCAACATCAAAGACTAGGCATTCCTCTGCAAAGAAAAGCCAGCCATGAGGAGCCTCCACGGCAAGCCCCAAAATTCTGTGGAAATCTCCAAAAGAATTCCCTGGAAGACAAAAACAAAATAAAACAAAAAACAAGTGATGTAACATTTTATCTCTGGGCATCAAACTGCCAGTTGTTTGCTTCACCCCCAAAGGAAATAAGGATCCCATTTTATATCTCTTGAGAGAAAGGACAACTCACTTTCACAAAATCAACTTCACTCCTGGCTTATAAGAGCAGAGCACTCACACCCTTGTTCATCTCCAGGTCATTCAGATGCCATTTTGTGAAATTATGGTAGTATTCCTAGTACATCTGGAATACAGGGATCAATGTGTCAGTTGAGTTTCCATTAAAAGTCCCTCATTTTTCCTGGTATGATACTAATATAGTGAAGTATGATTTGTTTTACTTATGGGAAAATCCAATGATAAATACATGAAAGGAATTTAAGGAGTGCTATTTCATTCCATCTTGAATTTAAAAAAAAAAAAAGCAATCAGTGGATTCTGCAAGGATCCACGCTTTTAGTCCATATCCCCATCAGCTCTGGCTTGCACCCCTGACTGGAGTCCTTCCTACTCTCACTCTGTCCCCTCCAAACTGGTCTCCACCCAGCAGCCAGCGTGGCCTTTAAAAAAGTTCATGTCACATCATTCCCCTGGTGGGAGTATTGTCTGCTCTGTGCCACAAGCACTTCCAGCTGTTAAGGAAAACCGTGTCCCATTCTCATCGCCTCTAATACCCTCTCAATCATAATAGCTGCTTGTCTCTTCTTGCAGCACAACAGTTAGAACTTTGCTATAGCTTTTACTAAATATTTTAATGTGACAAACTATGAAAGAGACATGTTCTGGCATTGAAAACCAGAAAAAAAGATTTTTTTTTTTTTCTGGGAGATCACTAACTAAAAAGAAAGACCAATGGTTAAAATATGTTCCCAGAGGACCTAAATGCCCATGGATTCTTCCAGTACTCTTAACAAGAGTAAGTTTGGAACATTTAAATTATGTATGCCTTCCAACCTACAGACTGTGAGTGAACCCCTGAGTGTATCTTACAAAGATGGGAGTGGGGTAGAAGTGCAGAACTTCCTGGGGGTTCTGCCTTAGTGATGCTGCCATAGTCAAGTGGGTTCTTATTGATGATTTGGCCCCAAATCCTCATTTTCTAATTGAGGACACTGAAACCTGCTGAATCTTTTGGAAAGGATTGTGCAGAATTCAGGTTCAGATTCAGAGCTAAAGATCAGTCATGTCCAGATGAGAAGGCATGGCTACTCCCACTACATCATGCCCTCATGTATTTTGCCTCCACAAAAAGTCCCTATGTCTAGACATAAGGATGTATTTTTACTTCTTAGTATAGGGAGGGTATTTTTCATATAGGAGATTTGTTTCCTGCCTTCAGGGGGACAGAGGAGGTCTTGAGTGTCTGTGCACTGGTTGCTTCCCAAGTAGCTTCAATTCAAAATAATCAATACACCACTGTGGTACATTTTGGGCTGCCAGCCCTTGGCCCCCACTGCACAGAACCTTAAAATCCTTTTATAGGAGAAAACATCTTCACCTAAAGACTGTGAGCAAGACATTTTTTTGTTCTCTGGCCATTCTTTCCAGCAGTTGTATAATTATTTGTAGCTTCAGTTGCTATGGAAAGCAAACACCACTTACCATGACAACCATAACAGCTTAAGGTACACAGCTTGATTCAGACTGTGAAGCTTCAAACATACTGAAGTGTGTAGGGCTTTAATATCCTTCCTTTTAAAAAAAAAATCAACCTAATGCTCTTCTCCCCAGAAAAGCCACCTGAGTATTCTCCACTTTCTCTTTGTTATCTGTCTTGAAAAACCAACATACCTCAAGGAATACCTGGGGGCTGAAATAAAAGGAAATTTTAGTAAAAATTGATTTTAATAAAAAGGTTGCTAAGAATCAAAGAACAAATAAATGGAAGATTTACTGTATACCTCTTCTGCACTGGAAGTATGTAGATTCTCTTACATACACTTCATCCATTTGTTATTGTACCTCATTTTACAGAAGAGATGAACAAACCCAGGAAAATGAAATAACTTGTCCAGGCAGACAGAACTGGGATTCAAACTCAGAGTGGGCTGGCTCCGCCTACCCCACCATATATCGTTTATTCAAATAGTCTAGTCATCTATTTTTTTTAATCAGCTCAAAACCAAGGGTTCAGAATGAATTTTTGTTAAAAAAATGGAAAATGAATAGTTTTTGTTTAAAAAAAAAAGATCAATCCACTCATCCAATCACTGGCCTTCTTGTCAGTATACCCTAGGAAAAACTCTAATTCCCTCTCACCTGGCTCCTGCTGCCCTGGCTCAGATCAGATATTATGATGGTGGGCAGTGGATTGGGAGTTCTTGCTGCAACCCACTAGGATGGCTATAAAAATGACAGATAATAAGAAGGAGTGTTGAGGGTGTGAAGAAATTGGAACCCTCATACACTGCTGGTGAGAATGCAAAGTAGTACATTAGAAACCAGTCTGACATCTCATCAAAGGTTAAACATAGAGTTACCATAGGACCCAGGAATTTCACTACTAGGTGCATGACAGGAGAATTGAAAATATATGCTCACACCAAAACTTGTACAGGCATGCTCATACAACATTATTCATAATAGCCAAAAAGTGGAAATAACCCAAATATCAAGCAGCTGATTACTAGATAAACAAAATAGGGTCTATCCATACAGTGGAATGTTATTCAGCCATAAAAATGAGTGGAATCAATTGCCAAAATGTGGAAGGAGCCAAGATGTCCTTCAACAGACAAATGGATAAGGAAGATGTGGTCCATATACACTCTGGAGTATTATGCCTCCATCAGAAAGGATGAATACCCAACTTTTTCATCAACATGGATGGTACTGAAGGAGATTATGCTGAGTGAAATAAGTCAAGCAGAGAGAGTCAATTATCATAGGGTTTCACTCATATGTGGAATATAAGGAATAGCATGGAGGACATTAGGAGAAGGAAAGGTAAAGTGAAGGGAGGGAAGTCAGAGGGGGAGACAAACCATAAGAGACTGTGGACTCCAGAAAACAAACTGAGGGTTTCAGATGGGAGGGGGGTAGGGGGATGGGTGAGCCTGGTGATGGGTACTAAGGAGGGCACGTGTTGCATGGAGCACTGGGTGGTATATGCAAACAATGTATCTTGGAACACTGCATCAAAGACTAACAATGTACTGTATGGTGACTAACACAATACATTAAAAATAAAATAAAATAAAAATAGTATCTCAAAAGAAAAAAAATGAGTGATGTACTGACTGATGATACAGCATGGGTGAAGCTTGAGAACATTATTCTAAGAGAAATAATCTGGTCACAAAAAAAACATATACTGTATGATTTCACCTAGATGAGTACCTAGAGTTGTCAGATTCATAGAGACAAAATGTAGACTAGAATAGTGCACCGGTTGCCAGGAGTTCTAAGACTGAGGAAATGGAAAGTTGTCATTTATGGGGACAGAGTTTCAGTTTTGTAGGATGAAAAGAGTTCTGGAGATTGGTTGCACAACAGTGTGAATATACTTAATACTATTCAATTGTATACTTTAAAATGGTTAAGATAGGGCGCCTGGGTGGCTTAGTCATTTAAGGGTCTTTCTTCAGCTCAGATCATGATCCTGGAGTCCCAGGACTGAGTCCCATGACAGGTTCCCTGTTCAATAGGGAGTCTGCTCCTGCCCTTCCCCCTGCTCCTTTTCTCTCTCTCCCTGCCCCAAGCGGGTGAATGTGTGCATGTTCTCTCTCAAATAAATAAATAAAATCTTAAAAAAATAAAAATAAAATGCTTAACATAGAAAGTTTTATATTACATGTGTTTAACCATAATAAAAACGATTCCATTTAAAATGAAATGTCCAGAATAAGCAAATCCATAAAGACAGAAAGCAGATTAGTGGTTCCAGGAACTGAGGGGAGGGAGAATGGGGGCAGTGCCTACTAAAGGGGACAGAGTTTCTTTTGGGGGTGATGAAATGTTCTGGAATTACATAAAGGTGATGTTCACACAATCTTGTGAATACACTGAAAAACCATTGAACTGTATTCTACTTAAAGGGTAAATTTTAGACCATAACATATAGTGAGAGGGGCGTCTGGGTGGCTCAGTGGATTAAAGCCTCTGCCTTCGGCTCAGGTCATGATCCCAGGGTCCTGGGATCGAGCCCCGCATCGGGCTCTCTGCTCAGCAGGGAGCCTGCTTCCTCCTCTCTCTGCCTGCTTCTCTGCCTACTTGTGATCTCTGTCTGTCAAGTAAATAAATAAATAAATCTTTAAAAAGAATCAGAAGTGAGAAAATGAGAGTCTAGGAGCGGGAACTGGTATGTATGGCAGAAATAAAAGTGAGAGGAAGGAGAGAAAGGAGAGGAAATTGATAATTATGAGAAACCATGCAAAGGTAATGAACTGACCTGCTTGGCCACAAACAGGTTGTTGTACCGTGGTTGCAGACAGTCATGTGCCACAGTTAGCTCAAAGCAAGTGTGGGCTTCATGGCTGGAAATCAAATATTTGAGCAAAATATGTATACAGCTTTATGATTATTTTAAATGTGACATGAAATTACTGTAAAAATCAGTTGATAACTAGTCATAATAACTAACTAAATAGTAGCTAACTAGAGGATACAAAGAAATAATTATAATATGAACAAATGCTGATACTGTATTTGCATACAACCTGAAGATAATTATATATTCCCATCACATGTCTTTTGAGTAAGTCCTACCTCATTCTCACTACTGATGTTGGATAATAGAAATCTCCGTGGACAGCTAACAGGATACTAGGGTAAATTAACAACAAGCATCATTTAATTAAGCTATCTGAGAAAATCTGTTGCCTACTGGATTTGTTACAAGTGCATCAAAGCTCTTGATTTATAACAATTTATGGCACAACAAGTTTCTGGCTGTCCCATGGGGCAAGGAATTGCCACAAACCTCTAGAATGAAGAAAAGTGAGAAGACCGTTGGAAACTAACTGAGCCTTCAACTTGCAAGTAGCCCTTGGCGCTCATGGAACACTGAAGTCAATGTCCTTCACAGCGGAGTTAATTGTCAACAAAAGTGCTCCCTGTACAAAAGCCAGTAGGTGAGCCCCTGCTCAGATTTGTTTTTCAAGCTTGGTTTTGTTTTGTTTTGTTTTGATCTGGTTTAGTTTGGTTTGGTTTTGAGGAGAGTTACTACTTTCCTAGCACTGAAGAAAATGACCAAGGTGAATGCACACAGTCAAGCTCAAGTCATATTAGAAATACTATTAAATTTAAGCAGACTATGGAAAAATATTGAGCAAAATATGTATACATATTGAATGAGAGTTCAGAAGGAGACCCAGGTGTATATGAGATCATAGGATATGATAAAAGTGGTGCCACAGATTACAGGAAAGGATAGGTTATTTGGTGGATGGTGTCGGGAGAATGGTCTCATTATGGGAGAAAAAATCAAACTAGTTTCCCATCTAACAACCTGTATGAAGGTAGACTCCCAATGATTTCAAGAATAATTATGAAAGGAAGAAAATAACATTGAAAAAGAAATTGCAAAAATATTTTTTCATCTTGGAGTAGGGAAAAATTCCTTAAATAAGAAAATTTTTGGTTTTTTTTCTGAACCCAAAGATGTGAGGTGAAAATTAATAAATTTGACTAAATTCCAATTAAAGATTTCTGTTTAATGAAGGACATCATGGATAAAATTAAAGACAGATGGTAAGATGGGAGAAAAAAAATGTAATATCTAATGCCAACAAAAACTAATATTTTAAATGCATCACCAAAAAGATAGGAAGCCTAATAGAAAATGAGAAAAGGTTAAAGGAACAAAATATTTATAAAAGAGGAAACCCAAAAAGCAAGTGTATAAAATGTTCCAGCTCATTAATTAATGCAAATTAAAACATCTATGTGATATCACCCTACATCTGTTGGCCTGGAAAATATTGGAAAGCTATAGATTACTAAGTGTTGACAGAACTGAGGTATTATAAGAATCTTCATGCCTTGGTGTGGGAGCATAGTAAAGGCCAGCCATTTGGAGAACAGTCCAGCAATACTCAGTTAAATAAAGTATGCACAATGGCCCAGCAATTTTGGTTTTATATATATATATATATGTTTATATGTATATATTTATGTATGTAAATGTGTAAAATTTTAACTTGTACACATGTTCATAGCACCATTATTCATAATAGATATAAAAGTGGAAACAATCTAAATGCCCATCAACTCATGAATAGATAAACAAAATATGGTATACCCATATGATGTAATATTGTTTAGCCATAAAAATGAAGTACTGATTTATGCTACCATATGGATGAACTTTGAAAGCATTATACTAAGTGAAATAAGCCAGACACAAAAGGACAAATATTGTATGATTTCATTTATATGAATATCTAGAATAGGCAAGCCACAGAGAAAGAAAGTAAATTAATGACTGATAAGTACTAGGGGGAGGGGGAGAAAATACTTGACTGATAATAGGTCAGGGATTTCTTTTTTGGGTAATGAAAATGTTCTAAACTTAGATTTTAGTGACTATTAAGCACCTCTGTGGATATATTAAAACCATTGAATTAAGTGCTTTAAACAGGTGGGCAAATATTATGATAAATCTGTTATTTATAAAGGAAAGAATGAATGGATGCATGAATATGTGAAATAGATAAATTAAAATGTAAGCAGGGCTTTGCATGGACTTATGATGAGAATGTGCCCAGAAGAAGGTAATTAATTCAGTCATCTGCTCCAGTGGTATAGTCTTCCTTTTCTCTGACTACTAACTTCCTGGACATTGTAGATCTTTTGAACACATTATCTTCTCCTTTGACTTGCTCCAGACCACGCTTATCTCGGGTCCTTAGCTCCCATGCACAAGCTGGGCCTGGGTTTGCCCTTGATCTGGAACCACAACTGCAGATGCTATAGGCAAATCAGAGCCTCCTGCAGATAGAGGAAATGGTAGACAACTTCTGACAAGACTTTCAGTGATCCCCATCTCCTGGTATTCATGATTTTGTGTAATCTCCCTTTTGAGCACGGGCTGGGCCTAGAAACTTCCTTCTATCCAACAGAGTATGGCAAAAGTTGTAGGAATGACAATTCCATGATTACACTGGAGAAGAATGACTTGTGAATTTCATCTTGCTAGCTCTCTCTCTCAATCTCTCTCTCTCTCTCTATTTTCTCTTTATTTTTTTCTTTCTCATTAGATACTAATTTTTGCCCTCTCATTTGCTGCCATGTTGTGAGATGCTCTATGGAGAGTAAACAGGACAAGGAACCAAGAGATGCCTCCAGTCAATAGATCATTCAGAACTCAGGCTTCACTCCAACACTCTGCAAGGCATGGAATCTTGCTACCTACTATGTGAGTGATCTTGAAAGAGGATCCTTCCTCAGCTGAGCCTTCCAATTAGACCATAGCCCCAGCCAATACCTTGACTGAAATAGCCTTGTTAGGGAGTCTATAGCAGAGAATGCATTTAAGCCATGCCTGAACACCTGACCCATGGAAACTATGAGATAATAAATGTGTGTTAAGCCATTGAGTTTTAGAGTAATTTGTAATGTCACAGTAAGCAATTGATAACTAATCCAGAGGATAAGACATGTTAAACATGTTCCTTCCCTGTCACCAGAACTTTGGAACCAAACCTCCCTTGTAGCTAGGTGGGGTCAAGTGTCTGGTCCCATAAAAACTTCTCGATTTGGTGATTTGTTTGTTTAGTTCAAAACTCTCCCTTGACCTTCCAGTAATTTCAAAGTAAAATCCGAAGTAATTTCCTATTGTAACCTACAAGACCCTCCATGATCTGTTCCATGCTGCCCTCTGGACTCATCCCACTCCCCTCTACCCTCTCTGCTCTGACCACAAGATATCCTTGTTGGTCACTGAATCAAATGCATTTTCATTCTGGGAGCTTTACCCTTTGCTTTTTACATTTAGAAAACTCTTTCCTCAAATCTGCAAGACCCACTACCTCCCTTCCTTTGGTTCTCTGATCAAATATTACTTCCTCAAAGAGGTCTTTACCAACAAACACTAGAGTAGGCCTCAATTCTCAGTCTATTCCATTCTCTCTACTCAATCATCATCTAAAACCGCATGCATTTATTCATGTATTTGTTCTGCCTCCTCCCTCTAGAAGGTCAGTTCCATGAAGACAGGGACTTTGTTTTGTTCACTGCTGTAGCTCCAATGCCTGGAACAGTGGTTGGCACCTATAGCTGGATCAGGAAAGAGTGTGACAGGTCATTTCCCAGAGATGGCTCTAATTTGAAGCATAAAGGGAGAGTTTTCAGCAGCCAGAAAGAAACAGATGAGTATCCAGAGAACCCCAAATCTGTCCTGGGACCTCCAGGAATTCCTGGGGAAGCCAGGGTATATACTGTAGGGTGAAAGAGTTCTCAGCAAATCTCTCATCTAAACTGCAAAGTTAGTTCCATTAGAAGGCCCTTCAGATGACTACTCAATAAATTCATCTTCCTATGTGGCTAGAAAATATATTCATCATGGGGTGTACTTTTACTGAGTTTTCTCCATTTGCATTTTGTTCTTTCATGCCCAATTATCATGCGTAATTTAACTGCATGATTTAATTAACTGCCAAAATGCAAAAGTGCAAAATTTTATGTATAAATAATTAGTGACACAGGCAAACTCTTGCTACTTTAGAACAAACAGCTGGTAGCTAATTGTGCTCACAATTACCTAATTGTAGGTTTAGCAACTTTTGGACTTGTTTTATATTCAAAATAATTTCCATCTTCATTAATTTAAAAAATTGTTCTAAATTTAAAAGAAGAGTACATCTAAGTGAAAGGTTATAATATGATTTTGTAAAACATGCAGAAGAATACTATGTGGAATAAAATCTAATTAGAACACAAATTAATGTTCCATCGAGAGTAGATGAGATGGAGTTTAGGACTGTGTTTATTGTCACAGTTAACAGATTTTGTAAGATTGACAAAATCCAATGGGAGAAGATGTGGAAACATTCACAAAAAGTTAAAAACAGAAAAAAAAACCCACTGTGAAGTCAATGAATGCATACCCAATGGTTCTATATATCCTGAAGGCACAAATGAAAAGAGACCAAAACAATAATTAAGTTAGGAAACAGAGTTAAAAAAACAAAAACAAAAACAAAAAAACCCTGTAACTCCAGTAAGGATTTTGAAGCCCCAAGTAAGAATTGTTGGGGGAAATGAGATATCCCGTTTCTGTGTGTTATAGCTAACCACCAGATGACTCATTCTGCTAACAAGTCAGGGAATCCTTGGACAACAAAATGGTGGCATGTGCGAGCACAGACTTAGATACAGTCAACTCCATCCTAATGGTAATCCTCAAAAGGAAAACAAATCTAGGCATAAAGCTACTCATTATAAGTTTACACACTAGATGAAAGATTCTAGGAATGAATGAAGCATAGTAAAGTGAATATTGCAAAATAAATAAGTAAAGTTATAAGATTTTAATAAATAGGCAAAGTAAAAAGACTGCCTCATTCAATGTTATGCTCAGGGTGTTTTCAGAAAGCCAGTAAAACCAATTTAAAAGTTTGTGTCATTTCTCATAATGGATCTTCTACTTTGACATAAGAGGAACAAGAGTTAACATCTTGGTTTGAGGCAAGACATATTTTTGGCAATTTTATTTGTTATGGTGACTACTGTTTCTGGTCAATAAACTCTGTAATCAGCATTAATTCAACTATGCAGTTTCAAATATTTTGAATGAAACTGAACCAAGGGGCTCCTGGGTGGCTCAGATGGTTAAGCATCTGCCTTTGGCCCAGGTCATGATCTCAGGGTCCTGGGATCGAGCCCCATGTCGGGCTCCCCACTCAGTGGGAAGCCTGCTTCCCCCTCTCTCCCTGCCTGCCTCTGCCTAATTGTGATCTCTCTCTCTCTCTCTGTCAAATAAATAAATAAAATCTTTAAAAAAAGAAAAATAAAGTTTAAAAAAAAAGAAACTGAACCAAATATATCTGTCAATGTTTGATTTTCAAGACTAGCATAAAGATGATTCTTTTAAATCTTGCTGTTTTAGACAAACCATGTATTTGGGGCACAGTGTACCTGCCAGGTAAGAGTCCAAATTTAAAGACAATATATATGTATACGTAATCTGTATCTATTATCAACTCAAAAGAAAAACTATACCCTTTTCATGAATTCACACTCATATTATTTACTTAGTATTTATGAACCTGAGTCCCTTTCTTCTCCACTGATTTATTCGTAACCATACAAATTCAACTACTGGCTTTAATTCTCAACTCAGTTTGATTCTGTAAGAACATATTGACTACTATATACAAAGCAACATTATTTTTTTCAGGAACATTTCATCAGAAATATTTTAGCAAGAACATTTCAGAGTTATTTCCTCAGAGAAATACATAGCTTGTAAACATTAGAATTGCTACTTTACATACAATGGCATTTAGATTGGAGATGTTGGTATTTACATTTTAATCAAATAAAATCCATCAGTCTTCACCACAACTGCCTCCTCTTGTTTTCCAGTTTCTAGTCAAAAGAAACTATTTTGAAATTGAAGGGAGCATCATTTTTCCAGATGCTTGATATAACTATGTTCTTTTTGTATTCTTAAATTGTTTTGCCTCCTTAATTAACCAATCCCATCCATTTTGTTTGGCATTGATTTTTGCTCTTCTCTAACTACTTTTAATATCAATCTTCTTCTGTCATACATATGTTTTTGTGTTGGGTTTTCTGTTTATGATTATAAACATTCTCTAAGACTTACTTCTCTAGCCAGAGGGTAATTTTGCAAGAAATGAGGACCAGGCCTATACTTTCAATGCTTTTTTACTGTTGAGAACACAACATGCTGTAAGAACACAGAAAGTAAATGTGGATTGATTGCTTGATAACACTGCAGTATAATCTGCAGATAAACTCATGCACATATTAACCCCTTAAAATTTTGGAAAATCTGTCATCAGTCATTTAAAAATGCATTCAAGTCTCAAAAATCCTAGCAGATACTGGGAGAGTTGCCCTGAAACATTTAAAAGTTGAGCTTACAGAATATTTTAGAATACAATCACTTTCCTTATTTCTACATTCACCAGCAACACACATGAAGGTGCAAAAACAGTTACCAGGACCCTGTACCAAGATAGAGATAGGGGTGATGTGCAAACAAGGATGCCACTCACTTGGAAATGAATGGTTTCAAATTTACTTTTAAGACTGAACCCTCCTTAGTTGTCTTCACCTATGTTTCTTTCCTACTCACCCCCTCAAATGCATGCACGCCCACACATTAGTAAGCGTCATCTTGAAATCTAGCAAATATGAAACTTCAGTGTTTCTTGGTTTGATTTATGCTGAATTAAAATTTCGTAATTTTGTAATTTGTAATGTTTGACTATGGAGAAAACTCATGGCTGATTACGTCAAAGAAATCTCCTGGGGAGCTTAATTTAGCATTTCTCCCTCCCTTGAAGGAAAATGACCAAGCCCTGCCTAACGTCAGCCCCAGGGAAAGACTTCAGGATCAGGAAGAAGGATTTACAAATTCTTAAAATTGCCCTCTGTTTATAGTTTAATTTTGAAGACGCAACAATTCCTTTAAATTCTGCTCAGTGCCTTTAACCAGAGTGCTTCCATATTGAAAGCATTAAGTGAAATCGCTTCTGGCTGGAAAATGCAAACAAGTTTCAGTTATCTCGACACCAAGAATTGGAGAACAAGGCCCACCCAGCTTGGCAAATGAGCAATTAGCTTCTTGGTTTTATGCGGCTAGTTGAAAATAGTTAATGAACTTGCTAAAGCTGATTCCCCAGCCCCACAGGTACCTGATGAAGGCTGGAAGCTCTTGGGTAGGTTGTTTCAGCACTTCGGGATCCCACCGGTAGAAAAAAAATCACTAATAGTCTATGAGAGAGAGAGAGAAACAGAGAGAGAACATTCAGTATTAACAAGCATCTCAAAAGCCATAAGCTAACCAGTGCACAGAAACAACACGACCCTTAAAAACAGTGCTTTAACAAAAGTGTTCAGGTCTTCTTTTGGGGCTGATTTCCTAAAACCTCATGGCTTTACATTCCACAGAGTGCAATCAGCTCCACCTTATAGGACCCTGAGTTTTGCTTGCTCCTACATGAATTCACTACTTACTCACACACACCTAATACTTGAAAATGGGCTAATGTGCAACGTTTGACTGGGGGACTGGATAGTGTTTGGTGTCATGCCAAAGAGTGGAAAATGATTCCCTTTGAATGTTTTCAGATTGTATACTTCCTTACTGATGTGGTAAAATAAGCTCCAATTTAGATGGCCCTTCTGGATAATGTTGCATGTTGGTTTGTTGTTGGACATCACATATCTCTTTTCAACTCTAATTATTTGTTTATTTGAACTAGTCTTAGCTATGGTCAGTGGTGAAATGTGAAAGGCTAATTTCAGCAGATGTTTGAAGCCAGCTCTGCAGGGAGCATCTACACAGGACCCCTGTGTAGGATGAGGGGGAAGGGCGTGGAGGTCAGGGTCACAGGTAAATCAGCATCGGCTTCCAAAGAGTGAAAGCAGGATCAAACCAGAGACAGGCCAGGGTCTGTCCAGTCCTGGGAATCGAGAAAGAAAGATGGCACACAGTGGGTGATAAGTTTGAAATAGAACACAGAGGGAGGTGATGATGCAGGTAGTTAAGACCTGAGTACTTGAGAACAGAGAGATACTAAAACAACATCTTAAGTGTATGGATGGGCTGAGAAAATTTGGCCAGATCAAATTTGATGCTTAGTTGATACCTTCAGAGAATGAGGTACAGGATGGAGAATGTGTGTACTATTTCCCTGCTAATTATTCCTACCCAGACACTGTCGACTTACCATTTTAGAAGTGTATCTTCTTGATCACAAAAACAAGTTGAGAGGAGAACAGGCAAGGCTGAATGTATCCCCATCCATCCGTGCAGCTCAATGAGTCAGCAGCGCCTTGGTGTGTGAAGGGCCCTCTGAGCATTCATTTCCATGCTCATCTCCTGTGGAACATCTCCAAAAAGACCTTTGCCCCTTTGTTCATTTCAAAATAGATTGATCTGCATCTGAGAGATGTGTCTATCAAATAGGGACAGATGATCCATCAGCTGATTCATGAGTTATTAAGGCAGCTAGGACCACATAAATACAAACAGTATTCAAATGAAGCTAACCTTTCTGTACAAAAAGGTCCCTGCCAATTAAAACTTGTGAAAGTTGCCTTTGTCCCCTTGTGGAACAGCATGGTTGTTCAATAGGTGCCAGTCTATTATGTTGAACTTTAAATTGAATATTCAAAATATTTACATAATACCTCTTCAAACTAAATTGAATCTTCAAAAATATATATATATTTAAATTACACCCTCATTGTGCGAAATTAGAGGACATGGACAAAACGTTATTTTTGTTGGAGAGCAAGTGACCTTTCCGTGTACTAATTTCAAAGGGTCGCTTAATCAACAGACAGATCTCTGGGGTTATCATCTGTGCTTTTTACCAACATTACCTCGGCATTGTATTGACAACTGTGAAGAGTATACATTGTGCTTTTTGAAAACTGGGACTAATAGGAATTGTTTTCCCTATAAATAATGCATCAGGGAGAAAACATAGCCCTTTTCATTATTATTTGTCAAGTACTTTACTTTAATCATTTTGGAACAATTGAACATACATCATCTTTGTCTCTTTTTATGATTATAAAAGCAATGTGTGTCTTTGTAAAAAAGATACAAAGCTTGAAGAACAAGCTTAAAAACACATAATCTCATCAGGCAGAAGCAATCATGATACTGACTCTGCACTTCCTTTCATTTATATTTTCTTTTACATAATTGAGACCATATTGTGTACTTAATTTTACACTCTGGTTTTAGAAATTAACATTATAATAGGTTTCTTCATGTTATTAAATAAAATTATACAACCTGATTTTAATTTCTGCATGATAACATATTCTATGGAGATACCATAATTTATTTAAACATACCCCTCATATTGTACAGACTTCTGCAATCATATGTTGTGCACCTGAGACTAATGTAACACGGTGTCAACTATATTTCAGTAAGAGAATACCCTTATTGTTTTAGATACCATCGGACATTTAGGTCATCTCTACTTTTCCCTATTACAATGTGACAATTGTCTTTGTGCATAAGATAATCGCTTTAGAATAATGTCAAAGAAATGGGGTGCATAAAGATATTTCCTTAGAATACAGTCAAAGAAATGGGATTAATTCTTAAGATCAAGAAAAATCTTATGGCCCTTGATACACATTGCCAAATTGTTTAACTAAAGATGGCCAAAAACTTGTTTTTCAAAAAGACTACATTGTCCAGTTAAATTTTTCTCTGGCCAGTTCATTTGAATAGAATTTTAATAACTTTGAAAGGTGCCATTTGACTTACAATTGAGGTTTTTTTTTAATCTGTTAGTTCTGGACTTTCTGATATCAGTTAACCCAATACATATGAACGTACTTCTAGAATTCCAGTCAGAGTTTGGAGGCATCTTGGTGAGCATCTTGTTTTAATTCCTTGTATAGCAGGGGATTTCAGGAGCAAAGAGACAGGGGACAAGGAACCAGCACAGCTGAGACTAAGCTTTAAGTCTCCCAGGTCACAGCCTAGCATTCTTCTCATTGCAGGTTCTTTTTTCAAATATTAAAAATCCCCACATTTTTTTTTAATCTTTACAAAGTCGGCCCATTTAGTGCCACTGTGTTTTAATACAGAAAGTCAAGTGATTTTATTACTATTAACCAGAGATTTCATATAGCAAGTTATCTGGAATGGATACACAGGATTGTTTACTTTCTGATCCTTTTTTGAGGTGTACCTTATAGTTTGTGCACTCTTCTCTGAGCATGTTATACTTGAGCACATTTAAAAACCATGTATTATATTGTATAAAGAAGTTGAGTCATTATGTTTTATACCTGAAACTAGTATCACATTCTGTGTCAACTATACTCAAATTTTAAGAACTATTAAAAAGTTTTTAAAAATCATACATTATATAGAAGCAAGAAATCTTTAACTCAACAAATCAGGTATGGTACAAAAAGTATTCTCTCTTCTGTATACATGGAAAACTGTATATACTCACTGGAAAATAAAATATGACATGTTTTACATTTTAATTAAAAAATAATTGCATCTACCTGAAAATTGAAAAAGATGATCTCACCAACACAAATTAAAGAGACAATAAATGAATGAGTGATTATAGACTATGAAACAATACAGTTAATATTAAATCTGTGAAGTATATCTGAAGAAGTATTCGGAGGTAAATAGATGCCTTTTAATATTTTTAAAAATGAAAATAAAAATAGCTAATATTTTGGAAAGCAAACACTAAATCCAGAGATCACTGTGGGGAGTAGAGGGTTAAGAGCAGCACTCTCAGATAATGAGTCAGTGTGATATAGGTTTTGACCATGGGCCCCAGAATCAGGTGACTTGCACCCAAATTTCAGCTCTATCACATTCATAGTGGTATGATGTTGGGCAGGTTATTGAACTCAGAAATTTAATTTTCAGATCTAGAACATATCCAGATAATACTCTTTGTAGAGGGCCAGACAGTAAATATTTCAGGCTTTTGTGGGCCACTGATAGTCTCTCTCTCTCTCTCTCAACCACATGTAAATAATGAGTGTAGCCATTGGGTGGGGGCAGAATATGCTACTTCAAAATATACGACTTTGGTATATTGATTCTTTTGAATTAAGGTTACTTAAGAAACAGCAAGTACAAAAAGGACACTGATCCTCCTTTGTCTCCCTGAAAACAGGAAATAAATCTCCCATGTGAGAGGTATACTCCCTGTACCAGGAGGAAGAGAGGCATCCTTATCACCAGAGATAGGGAATTTAAGGCTGAGAAACCTGTATGAACAAACTTCTTTGTCTAGTCAATGCATTGCAAATGCATTGTTTCTCTGTGTAAAAGGTATAAAAGCTGCCTGCTTTGGTCACTTCTTTGAATCTCATATTTTTATGAGCTCCTGTATGGAAAAATTAAATCTGTTTTTCTCTTGTTAATCTTTCTTATGTCAATTTAATTATTAGATCAGCCAAAGAACCTAGAAGGGAAGATGCGGAAAGTTTTCCTCCCTTACACTATGTTCCATTTGTCTCTAAAACTTTATTTATAAAAATAGGCAACTAGAGGCAGAATTTGGTCTCATGTGTGTTGTGATTTGCTGCGCTTTAAATCACAATGTTTCATGATATTTAATTAAATATAATAAGGAAGGGAAGTACTCTACAGAGAAAATTAGGATAATATAGAAAATACCCCCCACACACACACTCACATACATACACCAACCTTGCATTCCTGGGTGAAATCCCATTTGACCATGGTACATAATCCTTCTTATACATTGTTGTATTCAGTTTGTAATCACTTTGTTGAGGTTTTAGGCATCAACATTCATAAGGAATATTGGTCTGTAGTTTTCTTATAAGGTATGTGTCTAGTTTTGATATCAAGGTATAACACTGGCTTCATAGAATGCATTGGGAAATGTTCCTTCCTCTTTTATTTTTGAAAGTTTGAGAAAGATTGATGTTAATTCTTTAGCTATTTTGTAGAATTCAGCCATGAAGCCATGTGGGTCTGGTTTATTCATTGGCAGGTTATTTGAACTTTTTAAAGGTGTCTATAGATTTCTTCTTAAATCAGTGTCAGAATTTCGTGTCCTTGCAGAAATTTTTCCATTTTTTCTTGGTTATCTAATTTGTTGGTATACTGTTGTTCATACTATTCCTTTATAATCCTTTACATTACTGTCAGAGCAGTAATGATGTTCCCTCTTTCATTCCTGATTTTAGTAATTTGAGTCTTCTCACATTTTTCTTGGTCTACCTATCCAAAAATTCGTGAATTTCATTGATCTTTTTAAAAAGCCAGCTTCTTTGAACAGTTTTCTCCTCCCCTTCCCTCTCTGAGCTCCAAATCTCTGCAACATAGAGCTGTAATGCTGGCAACCTGCTTCTGCTGGGGAAAAATCAACCCTAGCCTGTAGCTGGGGTTACAGGGATCCCTCAGTCCTAACTGGTCCTGAGCTGCAGCTGGATGGAGTTGAACTTCCAGCATACTGAGCTTAGGGGTGGGTAAGGGAGTGAGTCATTGTTCCTACTGCAATTTAGTAGATTTAAAAAAAAAAACTTCCTTTTAAAAAAAAAAGATTTTATTTATTTATTTGACAGAGATCACAAGTAGGCAGAGAGGCAGGCAGTGAGAGAGGGGGAAGCAGGCTCCCCACTGAGCAGAAAGCCTGATGCGGGGCTCGATCCCAGGACCCGGAGATCATGACCTGAGCCGAAAGCAGAGGCTTAACCCACTGAGCCACCCAGATGCCCCATAGTAGATTTTTAAAAATAAATGTTTCCCCATTTGCTGAATAGTTCCTGAACTTCCAGAGACTTTAAATAGTTGTGTTCTTCAGTAACATTCACCACTTATGGTTGTTTCATTGGGAAGTGGGAACACAGAGGTATTCATGTCACCATTCTGCAAATTGCTTCTCCAGCCTGACATTCCTTTTGATACCCAGATGAATTCCTTCCATTTTAAATGAGCCCCTTTTTTTGTGCTGGGTCATCTCTGGCTTTTCTATCTCTGTGTACCCTCTTCGGCTGTATGCATCATGGAGGCAAGTGCCAGGAGAGCACCAAGCTTGTTCCTGTCAACCTGATTGTTGTCCTAATTTGGTTTCTCTACCTTCCATCTTTATCTAAACTGTCTGCCCTTCTCTTCCATTCTTCTTGCTGCTGTTGCCCATGTACTTTCTAAGGTGGCATCTGCCATACTCCAAAGGTGCCAACTGGCCATAATAAGCCAGCAAGGGAGGAAGTGATGTGAGTGCAACTTTTTACCAAATAAGGAAGTCCAGTTACCATCTACTTAATCACCACTCTTTCAAAAAATGATGGATATTTCTTATCAAGAAAATAGGAAAGATTAAAATCTTACAGTAAAACATTTTTGATACATTTTACTTATGAAAAACTCTTCATATTGTCCAGTGATACACATTCACACAGCAAGTACTGGTCCATGGGAGGGCAATTTGAAACCTAAGGAAGAGCTCGACTGCACTCTCAACACCACTCTTACCTCTATCCCAGCGACTGCACCTTGACTCTCCTAATATCCCCTCTTCCCTGCTCTCTGGTGCTTTCTTGTAATAGAATGTTTATTGATGAGTCAGACTGCCTTGTAAAACAGTGAGTGTCTTGAAAGCAGAGATCCCGTCTTCCTCATCTCTGTATGCCTAGTGAGAAGTAAGTACAGGTTCGAGCAGAAAGTAGTCTATAAATACATGCTGAATGAGTGAATGACTAAGTGAATGAATTGTTGCACATTGGCAGAAATCATAAAATTCAAACTTCTTAGTCAGGTTTTCAGGGCTTTCCTGATCTGATCCCTGCACACTGTACTACCAATCTTATCACTTCAATTATTCTTCCCAACATGGACTCCCCATTCCATCCCAGCTGGTCTGCTTTCTTATCCTTAAGTGTCTTGCATTACCTCACCTGCTCACAGTGGCAAGTGCTCTTGCCCACATCTATTCTTATTTGAATGCATTCAATCTTCCTTATTCAAGGCAACCCTTCAGACTACCCAGATCCTTTTGTGGAAGTGGACATGTCCTCGGAGCAGACCAGGCCTATTTCCATGAGGGCAAGGAGAAAACCTTCAAATGTGACCAACTGGCTCAAATGTCTATATGTCAATACCCCATGGTATTGATAGAAACAGTGACTAGAACAATGTCAGGTATATTCCTATGGCACATATCATTAAAAATGTTTCTCCAGTCTGACAGAAATTTTTAAAATCAGCTCACTTTGGGAACAGATATCCAACCAGCCTTTAAAATCACCCGGTCTTTACTTTCTGGAATTGCCTCTTTCTGTTTATGGAAAAATCAGAGTAACTTTTGCCTCTTTCAAGTCTCATTCTTCATAATTCTGCAAAGAAATGTGTTCCTTGTTCAACAAATATTTAAATGACCACCACAAGCCAAACAGGTGCTGCTTTACAAATAGTGTGTTTGTTATTCCATCTAAAAATTCCTCAGGCCCAGGGGACTGACTGTGTCTGTGTGAGGTAGCTTTAATTTCCTTTAAAAGTGCCAGGTGTTCTCTTACCTTTGTCTCCTTAAACATGAGTTGCCAATCCCTCTTTACTGTGTGGGATGGTTGAATGTATCCCTTCCTGGAGCGGATGGTCCCTGGAGTCTGTGTTCTGTGTAACAAATGAATGTCCACTCTCCTTGTGACATGACCCATCCTTGGGATTTGACTATTGCAAACTTTCTGCATACAAGCGTGAGCTGTTAGTCCATCTTAGCCATCCCTGGGTCCATTCTAAACATACTGCTATTGAAAGAATGAGCCATGACTTCTTCTTGGCCCATCCTCTGTCAAAATGCTATGATCTACCTTTTTAGGAAAGGAAAACAGTGTAATGTACTCCAGAAAACCGGGTCGGGCTGGCTTGTGTGTTTTCTCTAATGAGCACCTCCTTTAGCTGTGTGGGAAGTAACCAATTTACTCCAGAGTCCCAGAGAATTGATGTTGGAGAGTCCTGAGGAAATCTTTGGTGGCAATAACAGTCCAATTGAAGTGGGGCATTGTGACAGCCATCCTTTATGTATGCATAGTGCATCATTGTTTATAAAGTGCCATAGGATATCTTATCTCACTTGATTATCACCATGAGTACTGTGAGGTAGGCAGGATAAGAATTACTACTCCCATTTATCAGATGAGGAAACTGAAGTCTGCGGGGTGGGAGTGGGGGCAAAAAAGCTGGTTTAGGAAGACAAAACTAGTAAGTAGAAAAGCTGTAAGAAGAATCTAGGATTTCTGACCTCCGTGATCTCTCTTCTGTCTGAAATGGAACTGCAAGAGCCCTGAGTACCTATGGTGTATGAGTAATGTTGGAGTAAATCCAAATAGTTGCCCTTGGGCTTGTCTACCTCCAAGAATAACATTTTTATCCTGAACTTCCAGGTAGCCATTTACTTATTTATTCATTCAATAAACACATAATGAGCCTCTACTGTGTTCCAGGCACAGGGAATACAGCAGAGAACAAATATAGTTGCTGACTTCCTAGGGTTTATAGTCTAGTGGAGTAGAGATCTATTGAAAGGAAAATTACAGATCATATAAGGTGCTAGGAAAGAAGAATATAGGATGCTATGAAACAAAATAAAAAGGGGACCTCATTCAGCTTGGGAAGGTCAGAGAAGGCCTCTCTGATGAAAGCATATTTAATAAACTGAAACCTAAAGGATGGAGTAGGAGTCACCCAAAGAGTTGGTTGAGGATGGTTGGGTAGCACAAGCAAGGGGGTAATAAACAAATGAAACAGCATGAGTGAAGTCTCTGAGATAGGACTGAGCTTGGTGCATTACAGGAAGAGAGAAAAGATTCATGTGGCCAGAAGGCAATGAATGAAGGGGGAAATAAGAGAAAGATGAGCCTGCAGAGTGAACACAGACCAGATCCTAAAGTCTAAGAACAACTTCATTTTGAGCCTGCTTTGGATGTACTTGACTAAGGCCTAGAAGACCCTGTGAGTGCTTATAGATTCATTATTCAGGCCCCTTCCTATTCATCTTAGATGCTCTGGGGCCACCTAGAGGCCAAAATACAGGGCCCAGGAAGAGCAGTAGGCAGAAGACTAGAGATGCTATTATTTAAAGGGCAGGCCAATGAAGAGTTTAATAGACTATACACCCCTTCAGGGCAGAGACGTCAACACCTGGTATGACAACCTGCACATAGTAGGGTTTTCGAAAAATATTCATCAGATGGAAGAAGAGGAGTCCACAAAGAAGACTGAAAAAAAGACACAGAAATGCAAGGAGAATCATGATGGTGCATTGTCATGGAAGTTAAGGCACCAAAGAGCTTTAAAAGGAGGGAGAGGACAACTACTGAATGCAACGGAGGAGCCAAATAAGATCAGGAACATGTTCATATGTTGAAGAAACAATTCCAAGTTCATGTGTTCACAAACCTTGATCTCTAGCCCAGAAATTTCCCTCTGAGCTCCAGACCTGAATATTCAAGTCATTGCTGACCATTTCTATGTTGACATCCCATACATAGGCAGAGCTTGTTCCACAATGTCCCATGTCACCAAATAAACATACTATCTTTCTTCCAACTCTTGGCCCTCTTCTTCTATTCTTTATTTTATAAATGGCATTACTGAATCTCATGAACAAACCAGAAACCTAGGAGTAATTCTAGACTCATCCCACTCCTTCTGCCACACCATTCATTGTTCAGTCTTTCCCCTCATAATTCTCACATCTGTTCACTCTGATCCAAATCCTCTTCCTGCCCTAGCCCAGTCCACCATTGTTTCTAATGTGCAAAACTGAGGTAACCACTTAACTGGTCTATTCACATCTGCTCTTGCTCTCTCACAAACTTTCACCCAGAAGCCAGCCAGAGGGCTCCCCCCACCCACAGTGTATATAGGGGTTTTTTTAATTTAAGTTTTTTATTCATATTCAGAAAAAATCACTCTTTTGGTATACAGTTTGAGGAGTTGTGACAACGACTATCACAGAATTATACAACCACTACCATAATCAAGACACAGAACAATTCCATAATTAACACCCCTAAAGTGCTCACATGCTACTCCTTTGTAGTTAAACATCCTGCCCCACACACAAATCATTTCCAGGATGTCATAGGGATGAAATCATATAGTATGTAACCTTTTCAAATAGGCTTCTTTCACTTAGCATAATGCATTTGAGGTTCATCCATCCTGTGTGTATCAGTAGTTTGTTCTTTTTATTACTGAGTAGTATTCCATTGGATGGATGTGTCATACTTTATTTATCCATTCCCCAGTTGAGGGATGTTTGGGTTGTTTCCACTTTTTGTTTGACATTATGAATAAAGCTGCCATAAACATACACATACAAGTTTTCGTGTGAACATGGGCTTTCATTTTACCTGGGTAAATATCTAGGAGTAAGATTGCTAGGTCATATGAGAAGTATATAGTTAACTTAAAAAAAAACCACTTCCAAACTCGCTTCCAAAGTGACAGTACCATTTTGCATTCCCACCAGCATTGTATGAGGCTTCTAGAAGCTTTACAATCTCACCAGCACACGGTTTGTCAGTTTTCTCTTTTTTATATAATTTTGAATATTAGTCATTCTAATAGACATGTAGTGGTTCTCATTGTGGTTTTTTTTTATTTTTTTTTAATTTATTTGACAGACAGAGATCACAAGTAGGCAGAGAGGCAGGCAGAGAGAGAGAGGAGGAAGCAGGCTCCCCGCCCAGCAGAGAGCCCGATGCGGGGCTCGATCCCAGGACCCTGGGATCATGACCTGAGCTGAAGGCAGAGGCCCAACCCACTGAGCCACCCAGGCGCCCCCTCATTGTGGTTTTAAATTGCATTTCCAAACCACCTAATGAGGCTGGGCATATTTTCACATGCATACGTAGCTTCCATGTATCTTCTTTGATACACCCTCATCTTCTTTGGTGAATTATCTGTTCAAATCGTCTTCCCATTTTTCTTTTTTTTTAATTTAAATTCAATTATCCAACATATAGTACATCATTAGCTTTTGATGTAGTGTTCAATGATTCATTAATTGTGTATGACACCCAGTGCTCATCAGATCATGTGCTCTCCTTAATACCAATCACCCAGTTACTCCATCCCCCACACCCCTCCCTTTCAGAACCCTCCATTTGTTTCCTGGAGTCAAGACTCTTTCATGGTTTATCTCCCTCTCTGATTTCGTCTAATTGGATTGTTTGATCTTATTTTTGGGTTTTGAGATTTCTTGGTATATTCTAAACACACGTCCTTTTGTCAGATATGTGATTAGCAAATATTTCTCCCAGTCTATGGCTTGTCTTCTTATTCTTTTAATGATGTCTTTTACAGAGGAAATGTGTTTAATTTATATGAAGCCCTATTTATTATTTTTTCTTTTTATAGATCATGCAAAACCTACTTCTCTAACTAAGGTCACACAGATTTTTCCTGTTTTCATCTAAAAGTTTTATATTTTAGAATTTTTCATTTAGTGTCTATAATCCATTCTGAGCTAATTAATGTATAAGATTTGAGGTATATGTAAAGTCAAGGTTCAATTTTTTTTTGCATATGGATGTGAAATTGTTCATGTAGCATTAGTTCAAGGGCTCTTCTTTCTTCATTGAATTGTCATTGCAATTTTGTCAAAATTCAACTGGCCATATTTTTTTGGTTGTATTTCTAGGTTCTCACTTTTTTCCCATTGATCCATGTGTCTATCCCTCCATCAATATCACACTGATTTGTTTACCTTAGCTTTATATTAAGTCTTAAAAACAGGTAGGGTGAGTCTTCCAACTTTGTTTTTCCAAGAAATTCCAAATTTTTTTCTATTCTATTTCATATAGTTTTCCATATAAATTTTATTTTTTTAATTTATTTTTTCAATGTTCCAAGATTCGTTGTTTATGCACTACACCCAGTGCTCCATGCAATCTGTGCCATATAAATTTTAGAATAAGTTTCTGATATCTACACAAAACCTGTTGTGATTTTGGTGGGGACTATGTCCATGGAATTATTAGTAAAGAATTGACTCCTTAATGATGCTGGGACTTCTAATTCATGAATACAGTATATCTTTCCATTTATTTAGATCTTATTTAATTTTTTCACCAGTATTTTATAGTTTTCAGTATACAGATCCTACACATAATTTGTTAGATTTACATATAAATATTCCATTTGGGGGCTACTGTAAATACTTCTTTTCTACATTATGCTAGGTAGAATAAGACACTCATAGCAAGACAAATACTACATGTTTCACTTATATGAAGTGTCTAAAATAGTCAAATTCACAGAAGCAAAGAGTAGTGGTTGCCAGGAGCTGGGAAAAGGGGAACCGGGAAGTTGTTTAATGGGTACAAAGTTTCAATTATGTAAGATGAATAAGTTCCAGAGTTTTCTTGCACAATATAGTGCCTATAGTTAACAATATTGCACACTTAAAAATTTGTTAAAAGGGTAGATGCCATGTTAAATACTCTTATCACAAAATTAAAAGAAAAAAACAGAAACCAAAACAAAGGAACACAAGGAAACTTTGGGAGGTGTTAGAGATATCTATTACTTTGATTGTAGTGATGGTATCATGAGTGAATGCACATTCCACATGCATCAAATTGTATGCATTAAACATGTGCAGGATTTTTGTACATCCATTATACCTCAAGAAAGCTGTTAAAAATTTCAATTTCCAAATAGTCATTGCTAGTATATAGAAATACAATTAATTTTTGTATATTGACTTCTACAGTGTGACTTTGCTAAACTCACTAGTTTTAGGAACTATTTGAGATTCCATTAGATTTTTCTACTTAGACAGTGGTGCTGTCTGCTAATAGAGATAGTTCTATTTCTTCCTTTCCAATGGGTGTGTTTTAGTTCTTTGTTCCTCCCTTATTATACTTGCTACAGTTTCAAGAATGATTGTGAATAAGATTGGTTAAAGCAGACATCCTTGTCTTGTTCTTGACTTAGAGAGAAAGCACTCGATTTCCCAACACTGGGTATTATGTAAGCTTAAGAATTTTCATAGATGAGATTTATCACATTATTAGGTTTATATTTTATTTCTGGTTTGCAGAGTGTTTTTTATCATAAATGGATGTTGAATTTTGTCAAATGATTCTTCTGCATCAGTTGATATGATCGTGTGGTTTTCTTTCTTAGTATGTTATACTGATTAATTTTTGCATGTTGAACCATCCTTGAGTTTCCTGGATAAACCCTGCTTGGTCACAATACATTATCCTGTTTATATGTTGTTGGACTCAATTTGCTAGTGTTGTGGTGAGAACTTTAACATTTATGTTTATGAGGGATACTGCTCCATAGTTTTCCCTTATTTTAATACCTTTGGTTTTGGTAATCACATTAATCCTGGCCTCAAAAAAATGAATTTAGAAGTATTTCCACCTCTTCTATTTCCTGGAGAGCTTTTGTAATGGAATGAGTATGATTTATCCTTTAGATTTTTAGGACAATTAAACAATGAAACCATCTGGACTTGAAGCTTTCTTTTGTGGAAAGTTTTTTAACTATGAATTCAATTTCTTTAATAGAAATACAACTTTTCAGGTTATCTGCTCAAGAGACTTTTGTTGGGTAATTTGTCCATTTTATCTAAGATGTCAAATTTATGGGCATAGAGTTGTCCATGTTATTAATTAATCATCGTTTTAATGTCTATAATATCCATATTGTTATTCTTTCTTTCATTCAAAATTTTGGTAATTTGTGTCTTCTTTTTCCTTTGCTTAGTCCATCTAGCTTAAGGATTATCGATTTTATTGATTTTTATAATGAACAAGTTTTCTTAAATGACACATATGAGTGAAATCATATGGTATTTATCTTGATTAAATAGGTGATGGGAATTAAGAAGTGCATTTGCGATGAGCACCAAGTGTTGTATGGAGGTGCTGAAACACCATATTGTACACCTGAAACTAATATTACACTGTATGTTAACTAACTGGAATTTACATAAAGACTTTAAAAAAGAACAAGCTTTTGGTTTCATTGATTTAGCCTATTTACGGTTTTCACTTTCATTGATTTCTGCTTTTATCTTTATTATTTCCTTACTTTTGCATTCTTCTTGCTTTGCATTTTCTTTTTTAAAAGATTTTATTTATTTATTTGACAGAGAGGGAGAGAGAACATGAGCAGGTGGAATGGCAGAGGAAGAAGAAGCAGGCTCCCCACTGAGCAGACTGATATGGGGTTGGATCCCAGCATCCTGGAATCATGACCTGAACCAAAGGCAGACTGAGCCACCCAGGCACTCCTGAATTTACTTTTCTATTATGCTTTTGGCTTCATAACATTGGAGTTTATATCACTGATTTGAGATTTTTTTCTTCCTTTCTAATGTAAGCATTAAATATTATAAATTTCCTCCAAAACACTGCATTAGCTATATCTCACAAAATTTGGTTATGCTGTTTTCATTTTCACTCAATTAATGATATTTTCTACTTTCCCCTGAATTATAATCTTTGACCCATGGATTATGTAGAAATGTTATTAATTTCCAAATGTTAAAGAACTTCCCAGGTATCCTTCTCTTAATGAGTTCTAGTTTAATTCTGATGTAGTCATATTTTGTATGATTTCAATTTTTTAAAATCTGTTAAAGTTTACTGTATGGTCTATGATGTTACATATTCTAGAGAATGGTCCATATGTACATGAGAAGAATTTATAATCTACTCTTTGGGTGAACTGCTCTAGAAATATCAAATTGGTCAAGATGGCTGATAGGTTCTTCAGCTCTGACATATACATTCTGATTCTCTAACTACTTGTTCTATGTATTACTGGGAGAGGAGTGTTGGATTCTCCAAGAATATTTTTGGATTCTTCTCTTTCCTTTAATTTCTGTTTTTGTTTAATGTATTTTAGAACTCTATTATGAGGTACATACACGTTTAGATTGTTATATATTTTGAGCAAATACACTGTTTAATCACTATGTAATGTCCCTTTTAATCCAGGCAATTGCCTCATTCTGAAGTCTCCTTCTTGATAATATACACATGCTTGATTAATTTCATTGATGTTTACTTGTTATATCTTTATGAATTCTTTCACTTATAAATTATATTTAAAATGGGTTTGTAGCTTCAGTATGTTGTACAACTAAAAATAATGTAACTTTGTATATCAACTATGTTCAATTTAAAAAATAAATAAAATCCAGTTGAAGTTTAATGACATAACACACAGGAACAGGAAAAAAATAAATGGGCTTATTGTAGAATGCATATAGTTGGTTCTTACTTTTGTTATCCAATTCAACAGCTTTGCTCTTTTTTTTTTAAAGATTGATTTATTTTGAGAGAGAGAGAGAGAGCGAGGAGGGGAGGGGCAGAGGGAGAGGAAGACAAGAAGACTTGCCACTGAGTGGAGGCCCAATGCAGGGTTTGATCCCAGGACCCCAAGATCATGACCTGAGCTGAAATCAAGAATTGGATGCTTAACTGACTGAGCCATCCAGGCATGCTGACAATTTTGTTCTTTTAATTGATGTGTTTACACCTTTTATATTTAATGTACTTACTGATATGATTGGATTTAGGTCTTCTATTGTGTCAGTTTTTTGTTGCTTCTGTGCTTTTATTCTTTGTTATTCCTTTCTTAAATTTTTTGATTATTTGAATATTTTAAATATTTCATTTTAATTTACTTATCTGATTTTTGTCTGTATAATTTTATATATTTTTAGAGACTTTTTAAGAGCAGTTGAATGTACACAGCAAAAAATAGAGGGTACTGAGATTTTCCATATACCTCATGCCTTCATACATGCATAGCCTCCCCCATTATCAACATCCCCCACCACAGTAAGACATTTGTTATAGCTGATAGCTTACATTAACACATGATAATCATCTAAAGTCCACAGTTTACATTAAGTTTCACCCTTTGTGTTATATATTCTATAGGTTTGGACATATGTATATTACTATTATAGCATCATGTGAAGTATTTTCACTGCCCTAAAAATCCTCTATGCTCCCCACCTATTCATCTCCCTCCCCCCAATTCCTGACAACTACTGACTTTTATTGCTTCCATAGTTTTGTGTTTTCCAAAATGTCATATACAGTTGACCTTTGATCAACATGGGAGTTAGGGGAATAGACCATGTAGTCAAATATCCATGTATAATTTTTGACTCTGTCAAAACTTAACTACAAATAGCCTACTGTTGACCAGAAGCCTTACTGGTCAATAGTTGATTAATACATATTTTTATATTATATGTATTACATATTCTAGTCTTATAATAAAGTAAGCTAGAGAAGATAAAATATTATTTAGAAAATAAGGAAGAGGGGCAATTGGGTGGCTCAGTGAGTTAAGCCTCTGCCTTTGGCCCAGGTCATGATCCCAGGTCCTGGGATCAAGCCCCACATTGAGCTCTCTGCTCAGCGGGAAGCCTGCTTTCTCCTCTCTCTCTGCCTACTTGTGATCTCTGTCTGACGAATAAATAAATAAATAAATCTTTAAAAAAAAAAAAGAAAAGAAGCAAGAGAAAATACATTTACAGTACTATACTGTATTTATCCAAAAAAGTCCACATATAAGTGAACCCATGCAGTTCAAACTTCTGATCTTCAAGGGTGAACTGAAGTTTGAATCATACAGTGTGTAGCCTTTTCAGGTTGAAAGGATTCTTTCACTTAGTAACATGTATTGAAGTTTTCCTCATCTCTTTTCATGGACTGGTAGCTCTTTTTTTCTAGTGCTGAATAATATTCCATTGTCTGGATGTATCCATTCACCATTCACCATTCATATGTTTATCCATTCACCTACTGAACAATGTCTTGTTGCTTCCAAGTTTTGACAAGTATAAGTATTTGTGTGCATGTTTTTGTGTGGAGGTAAGTTTTCAGTGCCTTTGGGTAAATACCAACAAGTATGAGAACAAGTATGAGGCTTGGATCATATGGTAAGAGTATGTTTAGTTTTGTAAAAACAAAAACAAAAGAACAAACAAACAAACAAAACTACCAACCATCTTCCAAAGTGGCTGCACCATTTTGCAATGAATGAGAATCCCTCTTGCTCTACACCTTCACAATCATGCTGTCTACTTTATCCACATGAGCCCTTAGCATATTAATCATAGTTGTTTTAAATTCCTGTCTAATAATTCCAACATCCTTACCATGTCTGGTCCTGATGCTTACTCTGTCTATTCCAATTGTGTGTTTTGCCTTTTAATATGTCTTGTAATTTTTTCAAACATGAGGTACTGGGTAAAAGGAACTACTGCAAGTAAGCCTTTAGTAATGTGGTGGTAAGGTCTGGGGGGAAATGTTCTATTGTCCTATGAGATGTCTCACTCTTTTAGTGAGCTTGTGCATCTGGACTGTGAACTTCACAAGTGTTTCATTCTTTTCTCTCTCCCCCACCCTTAGGTGGGACAGGATGACTAGAGTAGGCTGGGGTTGAGTATTTCCCTTCTCCAATATGAAAAGCTAAAGCTAACTGGAGTTGGGTATTTCCCTGCCCATTGGTCAGTTATGCTCTAATCATACCCCAGCAGGTTAGGTTCTGGTTTAACTAGGCTGTCCTGAGGGGAGGCCTTATTACAAAGAACAGAGTGTTCTGGCATATTTGAAAATGGTTCTTTTTTTCCCTTCCTCTGCCAGAACCCCAAGGGACTTTTTTTCTCCAATATTTACTGTGGAACGTGGTTGAGGTCCTGGAGGTAGATGTCACATTATTGTGCCCTTGCCCTGTAACTGGGTCTCCCTGGAGGTTTTGTTGTTGTTGTTGTTGTTGTTGTTTTAAGATTTTATTTATTTATTTATTCGAGAGAGAGAGAGCACGAGTGGGGGAGGAGCAGAGGGAGAGGGACAAGAAAATTCTGTGCTGAGGACGGGGACTCCCACGGGGCTCCATCCCAGGACACTGAGATAATTAGCTGAAATCAAGAGTCAGACGCTTAACTGACTGAGCCACCCAGATGTTGCTCCTGGAGCTTTTTAAAAAAAATTTTTAAATTTTTTTAAAATTTTTTTATTTGACAGAGAGAGACACGGGGAGAGAGGGAACACAAACAGGGGGAGTGGGAGAGGGATAAGCAGGCTTCCCGCTCAGCAGAGAGCCTGATGCAGGGCTGGATCCTAGGGCTCCAGGATCATGACCTGAGCCTAAGGCAGACGCTTAATGACTGAGTCACCCAGGTGACCCTGGAGGTTTGGGGTTTTTTAATATTTTATTTATTTATTTATTTATTTATTTATTTATTTAGAGAGCATGAGTGAAGAGAGGGGCAGAGGGAGAAGGAGTAGAAGACTTCCCCACTGAGGAAGGAGCCTGACGTGGGGCTTCATCCCAGGATCCTGAGATCATGACCTGAACCAAAGGCAGACGCTTAACTGACTGAGCGACCCAGGCACCCCACCCTCTCTGGAGTTTTTAATTCACGGTTGCCCACACCAAACTTTAAGCAATTCATGAATTACAGTTCAGGTTTTCTTATCCTGGCACTGGCCATCATACCTCTGAACACTACTCAATGATAAAAATGAACTGTTGATATATACAACAAACTGAATGAATGTTCAGATAATTATGCTAAGTGAAAAAAGTCCCGAAATCTTATGTAATTTGTTATTCAATTCATATAACATTTTTGAAAAGATTAAATTATAAAAATGGAAATGGATTAGTAGTTGCCCGGGGAGGATGTGGGTATGGGAGATGTGTTTGTTAGTCAGCTCAGTGTGTTATATATAACAGAGTACTATAGACTGGATGACTTAACAGAAATTTCTTTCTCATAGTTCTGGAGGCTAGGAAACACAAGATTAAGGTGCCAGTCTTGGTTCATAGTGAGGGCCCTCTTCTGGTTTACAGACAGATGCCTTCTTGCTATCTTCTTAGATGGCAGAGAAAGCAAGCTCAGGTTACTTCACCCCCTTATAAAGGCACCAGTCCGATCATGGGGGCTCCATCTCATGATCTCATCCAAACCTAATCACCTGCCAAAGCCTCCAACCTCCAAATACCATCACACTGGGGATTAAGGCCTCCATATATGAATTTTAAGGGGATACATTCAGTCTATAGCAAGAAAGAAGTGGATATGGTTATAAAAGGGTGAAATGAGGTTCAATTGGTTATGAAATTGTTGTGCATCTTGACTGTCCCAATGTCAATATCCTGGTCGTGGTATTGTACTATAGCTTTGAAAGGTAGATATTACCATTTTGGGAAATTGGGCAAATTGTACCCAATTTATTTATTCATTTTAGAGAGAGTGAGAGAGCAAGCACAAGTGGGGAGGGGCAGAGTGGGGAGAGGGGGAAAGAATCTGAAGCAGATTGACATTGGGGAAGGTATGTGTTATGGTGAGTGCTGTGAAGTGTGTAAATCTGACGATTCATAGACCTGTACCCCTGGGGCTAATAATACATTATATGTTAATAAAAATTTTAAAAATGCAAAAAAGTAAACAAATAGACACATAATATTGTACAGTCAATAAGACAAGTGCTTTAAAGAAAAGGAGCAGGCTAGAAAGTGTTCCTTTTGACAGAGTGATCTGGTATATCTTCATAATGAGACAAATACTTGAGGGAAGGGTGTCCTGGCAGAAGAAAAGTCAAATGAAATGACTGTGAGGTGGGAGCAAGGAGGCCCACGTGGTTGGAGAGTAGAGATGGTGGGACATTTGAATGGGGAGGCAGGCGGGGGCCAGATCATGTGGGGCATTGCAGGGCTGCTAAGGACTTTAGATTACCAACCATGTGAGATGAGAAACCCCTCTGGACAGATGAGAGCAGGAGAGTTGCATATAATTAATTTATGTTCTAAGACCCATGATCACCATTTAAACAATAAACTGGAGTGGGGCGGGGGAATGGGGCAAGAGTAGAAGCAAGAGCAAGCTGAAAGCTACTGTAGTGAATCAAGCAAAAGATGATAGTGGCTTATAAAGATGATGAAGCTTTAGGGGCACCTGGGGGGCTCAGTGGGTTAAGCCTCTGCCTTTGGCTCAGGTTATGATCTCGGGGTTCTGGGATAGAGCCCTGCGTCGGGCTCTCCGCCCAGCAGGGAACCTGCTTCCCCACCCTTCTCTGCCTGCCTCTCTGCCTATTTGTGATCTCTCTGTCAAATAAATAAATAAAATATTTTAACAAAAAAGAATCTGAAGCAGACTCCACACTGAGCTCAGACCCAATGCAGGGCTTGATCCCACAACTGCGAGATCATGAACTAAGCCGAAACCAAGAGTCAGACCTTAATTGACTACCCACCCAGGCACCCCTATTTGTATTAATTCTTACAACTGCAGGTTGATCTACAATTATCTCAAAATAAAAAGTTTAATGAAAAATTGTCTGCAAATAACATAATAAAATTTTTTAAAAAAGAAAAATTGTCTGCAAACAATGATCCCCTTTACTGCCCGCACTATGGATGAACCACTCCCACTGTCCTCCCTCACCCTTGTTAGCCAACTGTACCATTACAAGTTTTCTTAACAAGAAAGTAGCCTAATCAGTCCTTGAGGGTGTTGTCATTGACTTTTGGTAGGGTGAGATTTTTGGTGTTTTGGGGGGTCTTTAATTTCTTACAGCACAGGGCAGTATGCAACAAACACCACTATGAGGTAGGTGGCCTAGAGGTAATATATTTTATGTATTTGTCTGCCTTTTGGGGGTAGTGGCAGTGGCACCCCCACACTTCACCCAATATAACACCCTTATGTTGATGCCCCCCAACTGCCTCCATACATACGCAGGAACACCGTTTTCCTCCTTGCCTATGGGATAGTGTTATGAAATTTGTCTTTAGTGCTCAGACCTTACCTGTTAGTTCCGTTATTAAACGAAACGAGGCTGAGACAAAGTGAAAGTTATTTAAAGCTTTATTTTATGATAAGTATTAGAAAGCAGATTGATTGGCCAGGGGAACGAGACTGAAACAAAGTTAAAGTTATGCAAAGCTCTATTCTATGCCAAGCATTAGAAGTCAGACTGACCGGCCAGGGCCGTCTCTGAAGAGAGCGACCACCCCCAGCTTACAGGCTCAAGAATCGACTGACTGACCAGTCAGGGCCGCCTCCGAAGAGAGCAACTCCTCTCAATCTTACAGGCCACCTTTTATTGGGTGAAACTGCAACCCGTATCTTGGTGTCTCAACCCACCGGGTTTGTGTGTCTCTTGTTGATTGGCTAGTTTCATCCAGTCTGGTGACGTGTTATTCAAGACTATCCCCATACCAGGAACTATTACAAACAGTACTTTTTGGGAAGGCTTAGTCAATTAACATATCCAGTGTAAATAATAAGATTGTCGTCCTTCCCAAGATGGAGTCATTTTGGTTTGGGCAAGACCTTCTCACTGTTACAAACAGTACTTCGTACTGATTAGATGTCTCCATCTGGCCTGACTCATCCTTGTATTCTGGGCTCTGTTATCAGGAACTAGCCGACTACATTTTACTGGTTTCCCAGACTTGTTTCTAAGTAAGTTTCTCCGGGGGGGACAGTCAACTTAAGTTTACTGCACAAACAACAAAGTGGCTATTTATCCAAGATGGAGTTGCTCTGGCTAAATAGGTCCTTACATTACCTAGTCCTTATTCCCAATGTTTGTCCAGTTATGGACGTTATGGTCTAACCCCCAACTCTGTACAACCCCACCTCTCTTCCTTCTCACATACTTGTCTCTTCCCTTTGTCCTTCTCTACCATTAGAGGACACACAGAGACACACACATGCCAATTTTCACACAGGTTTTTGTTTTATTCACCAACATGCACATACCCTGTTTGTACAGGGTTTGATTCTTAGTTGGCCATTTCTTAGTGGTTAGACTTTGGAGAATTCACAGATATTTGAGGTCTCTGGCCGCACTCTTAAGTTCTCGCTGTCCTGGGTCTCATTTGAAGTGGTGGGTTTCTCTACACTCTCTTGGTTCTGCTCTGGCTCATTTTGATTCCGCTTTTCATTCAGCCTGTGATAATGGCTGAATAATATGGGTCCTCTAGTTTTTCTAGACTTAATTAAAAGAATGGGAACTCTGGGAGAGGTTTCTTCTCTCAAACCCTCTTGAAAGTCTCTCTTAGCTTTCATAGTTGTCTTGGCCACCTGCAAAGAAAATGGGTTGAGCACAGATGGGCACTGATTCAGGGGGAATAAGATGAAGGGTGGAAGATAGCAGGCAGGGGCTTCAGGAGATGGGAGAGGCTGAAGAGGATATGTGTGCCAGGCAAGGACAGGGAAGGAGTCTATGGGCCAAGAAATCAAAGGGGATGAGGAAGAGCATGGGTCAAGTCATCTTACCTTGCCACTGCCTCTGGATCTAGGTTGACAGGCAGTATTCTTTGTCCTCCCTGTGGTGCTTGAAGTCAGTTTTTCTATTACTCTACTAGAAGTTTATGGTTTACAGGTCACCATTCCCACGCAAAAATTCCCAGTGGTCTACCCTAGGCCTCCTGACCTGCCTATATATGCTCCCCAGGACAATGAGCAAACACACCCTTCAGCTTTGTTTGGTCTACAAAGCTCCCCTCTAGCCAATGGTAGCCCTGAGATGCTTAGACATCACAAAAGACCATGCTGACAACACTTCAGGGGTGGGGATATGCTGCATAGGCCAAGATGCTTCAGTGGGAGAAAGGGGGAATTTTCTTAGCACCCCTTAAGCGTCTTCTACACTGACCTGTCACCATCCTCATCTCTGTATGTCAATGTTGGTGGGTCACATGGCAGGGAGGGTGTTTCCTCCAAATTTCCCCACAGCCACCCTATTCAGTGATATATTCTGTTCTCTCCCACCCTTCATCAATGCCAAGTTACCTTTTTTATATCTTACCTTCAATCCATCCATGATAATGTAGCCAAATTTAAGTCTATGCAGAGATGTGAATCATCTCATTTCCCTCCTACACACCTTGAAGATCAATCAATTCTTGCCAGTACCAGGGATCTTTTTAATCCCCAGTGACCATATAGCTCTCCTCAGTTTTCTGATTTCCAAACTGAAATTACTACCTCCAGGCTATCAATAATTCATTGAATAAAATTGCTCTGTTGGGTATCTTAGCCTTGTTTCTTTTCTAAAAATTTATTTTTTTGAGAGCGAGAATAAGCAAGAGAGCGTAGGGGAAGGGGCGGAAGAGGGGGAGAAAGAAAATATCAAGCAGGATCCATGCCCAGTGCATAGCGCAACATGGGCCTCCATCTCACAACCTTGAGATCATGACCTGAGCCAAAATCAAGAGTTGGACACTTAACTGACTGAGCCATATAAGTGCCCCATGGGTATCCTAGTCTTGTTTCAAATCTGGGGGTCTTGCTTATCTCAGTAGGTGTACTACCAGGCTTAGGTTTTAATAGTGTAGGAGGGAGGGGCACCTGGGTGGCTCAGTGGGTTGAGCCGCTGCCTTCGGCTCGGGTCATGATCCCAGGATCCTGGGATCGAGTCCCGCATCGGGCTCTCTGCTCAGCAAGGAGCCTGCTTCTCTCTCTCTCACTCTCTCTCTCTCTCTCTCTCTGCCTGCCTCTCTGCCTACTTGTGATCTCTGTCTGTCAAATAAATAAATAAAATCTTTGAAAAAAATAGTGTAGCGGGGAGGAGTCAAGATGGTGGAGAAGTAGCAGCTGAGATTACATCAGGTCGCAGGAGATCAGCTAGATAGCTTATCAAACCATTGCAAACACCTACAAATCCAACGGGAGATCGAAGAGAGGAAGAACAGCAATTCTAGAAACAGAAAATCGACCACTTTCTGGAAGGTAGGACGGCAGAGAAGTGAATCCAAAGCAACGGGAAGATAGACCGCGGGGGGAGGGGCAGCTCCCGGCCAGCGGCGGAGCCAAGGAGCACTAAATCGGGACTTTTAAAAGTCTGCTCCACGGAGGGACATTGCTCCAGAGGCTAAACCGGGATGAAGCCCACGCGGGGTCAGCGTGGCCCCAGGTCCCGCAGGGTCACAGAAGGAGCGGGGGTGTCTGAGTGTCGCAGAGCTCGCAGGTATCGGAGCGGGAAGCCGGCGACAGAGACGGAGCCGAAGAGTGAGCTCTCAGCTCGGGGTCACCTTGAACCGGCCGCAGGCTGGGTGAGCTCGGAGTGCGGCCGGAGGCCAGGGAGACGGGAGTGATTGGGGATTTTCTCTGAGGGCGCACTGAGGAGTGGGGCCCCGAACTCCCAGCTCCTCCGGGCCGGAGACTGGGCGGCCGCCAGCTTCATCCCCATCCTCCGGACTCTACGGAAAGCGCTCAGGGAACAAAAGCTCCCGAAAGCGAACCCGAGGGGATCACTTAGCCCGGCCCCTGGGAAGGGCGGTGCAGCTCTGCCTCGGGCAAAGACACTTGAGAATCACTACAACAGGCCCCTCCCCCAGAAGAGCAAAAGAAATCCAGCCAAGACCAAGTTCACTTAACAAGGAGAGCAGCGGAACTCCAGAGGAGGAGAAAGCAAAGCGCGGAATTCATGGCTTTCTCCCCATGATTCTTTAGTCTTGCAGTTAATTCAAT
>PISX010013257.1:0-57541 GCA_004024625.1 Mellivora capensis | reverse complement strand
CTTTACTTCACTTACCCTCATTGCTGGGGTGATGGTCACAGGCCTCTACAGATCATACCTTTGACCTCAGAGAATAAGGGAAGGCAGCAGGTTGAGGGGAGGCTGATTTTACAGAATTTAATCCTATGAATCCCAAGATTTACCTGGAATTGCCAATATTGTTTTCTGCTGTCATGCAGAAATGAGTTCTCAAGAGCCATCAGAGATAAAGAAATAAAGAAAATTTAAAAATTGCACCTATAGATCTGTGTTCTTGAAATTCACATTCAGTAATCCCAGTTCTTGGGGCACCTGGGTGGCTCAGTGGGTTAAAGCCTCTGCCTTCGGCTCGGGTCATGATCCAGGGTCTTGGGATCGAGCCCCGCATTGGGCTTTCTGCTCAGCAGGGAGCCTGCTTCCTCCTCTCTCTCTGCCTGCCTCTCTGCCTACTTGTGATCTCTCTCTCTCTCTCTGTCAAATAAATAAATAAATCTTTAAAAAAAATAATCCCAGTTCTTCGCACTGATCCTGGTGTAATATTCATGTTCTGAAAACCTTTGTTGACTAGGGGATTGAATGAATGACAACACAGCTCTTCTGATCATCGGGGAGAGCATACTAGAAAGCCATGCTGCCGGCCCTCTGGCCTACGGGGTCCTTCTTGTCATCATCTGGCAGGACTTGGAGACTCATCCCTGGGATGGTTTACGTAGAATGAGAATGTTGTTCAACTAGATGCTCAAAACCTAGTACTTTATTGTGAGAACAGAAGCATACACTTTGAAGTTTATGTGGAATTTATATTGATGCTTCTCATTAGCCAGCTAGAAATTTATTTTGTTTATGAGGAATTCCTCTTTATCTACAGAACAGGAGCATGGGTGCTATAAGCCAAAAGAAAAGAAGAAGATAAATCACACTTATTACTCTCCCTTGTGCTTGGTGGGGCACCACAGCCTCAATACAAACTTCTAAGTCAGTAGTATTATTACCACTGCTCTCCCCAACCTTAATGACTAAATTGTAGCTGTGGTTAGTATACTTGACACTCAGTAGACCTTCAAATGTTGGTTGAAGGAATTAATAAGTGAAAGTTGAGTCACATGCTCAAGGTTAAACAGGTGGTAAGTGGTACATCCTGGATACAACTCTGAAATCTACATATTTCCATCACATGGTGACAGGCATTCTAGGACTGTAATTCATTCCGTATGCAATATCTGGAAAATCTTCTGAAAGAAACATTCTCTCAAAAAGTAATGATATGGGGCACCTGGGTGGCTCAGTCAAGCATTGGCTCTCAGGTCAGGTCATGATCCTGGGGTCCTGGGATCAAGCCTAGTGTTGGGCTCCTTGCTCAGCGGGGAGTCTGCTTCTCCCTCTCCCTCTGCCTCTCCCCTCACTTTTGCTCTCTCTCCTTCAGTCTCTCTCTCAAATAAATAAATAAATAAAATCTTAAAAAAAAAACCTCTTTTTCTCTTCAGTCTTGCTTCTCTTAGTGACCTCAAAGTACATGGGTCTAAGTGGCTTTCCTCAAAGCAGGAGTAAAAGAAAATGTGTCAGCCTCAGAGAGACTTTGATGTGGAGCAGATGCCAGGTGAGGGGCCACACGCTCTGCAACCTCTACCATCTCAGTAAGCAGATGGCCAGGATACATGCTACGGATGAGAACTGGGAATTGGGTTGGGATGGAGGCACTCCAGGGCTCAGAATGGAGACTTGGGCGGGGTTCTATGGGAAATGTTGACAAAATTGAAGTTGAGTAAGAAAGATTTGCTGAGCACAGAAAGAGATCCCTGAATAAACATCTCACAAGTTTCTGAGGGTGGAAGTTATTATTCCCAAGTTTCCACAGGTAGTAAGTGTTATTTGAGATCTGTGTCAACTCCTGCAATTCTCTGTGCATTTTTAGAGCTGGCTCTCCATATTTATCTCTCAGTTGATTATCTTCTAGAATGCTCACTTCTTGAGAGCAGAGCTTGTTTCTTCATCTTTGTGTGTTCCAAAGTCCTTAACACAATGTGAAGCTCTGAGTAGCCTCTCTAAGGACCAGGATCCGAGTTGGAGGTTGAGGGCTAGGAGATATCAACATATACAAGCAGGGGTTGAGTCAGCAGATAAGCTTGCCTAGAAGAGCAGCCCTGGAGAGAGGACAGAGGCCAGGAGAGGAGCTGAATTCACTCCCTCATGGAAGTGTCCTCCATGAGGGTGAGCCCTTGTAAGGACCAAATTGCCCCCTGGCTCATCAGGATTCTCCTTCTGACCCTGGATCAGTGTGTGGGAGGGGATTCCCTTCTTCTTGCTTCTCCTTGAGTGCACCTCCATGGCTGATGATCAACTCCCAAGCGTTCTTGCCCTTGGTCTCTATGACTCAGCATCCTACAGCCAGCCTGGTGTGCAAGGTTATTGAAAATGATAGCTCATGATAGCTCAGTGCCCTGATGAAGGAGAGATCTGGGGCCCTCCCAGTGTCAGAGAACCACAGGGGAGTGTCCCTGGGTGTGGATATGAGGGTGTACCCATGTGTGGCTGTGTGTGTGTGTGTGTGTGTGTGTGAAGCACATATGTAACTTCTTGAGAGCATATGTACGCCCATGCAGATGTGTGCATTTTCGTGTCTTTGTGTGTGAATGAGGGTACACAGGAGCCTGAGTCTTGTACAACAGACTTGCTGTCCTAGAAATCTATCTGTTAGGTCAGACAAAAGGAGAATTTTCCATACTTTGCAGCCACAAAACAACCTGAGCCCAAACATTGATTTGGGTCTCCTGAAGAGAGTTATGAAAAACTCCTACCATGCATTCCTGCACTACCACAAAACTTGGCATTTCAGAAGCTAAAAAAAAAAAAAATCCCTGCAGTATCTCCATTTTTAAAAAACTTCATGACTGCTTTAAGAGCTAAATAAAATAATATGTGTAATATTTATTAATAGTAATGAAGTAACCATTGAGATTAGGATCACTCTCATTCATACACACGCAGGCACACAAATAAATTGTTTATTTTTCTCTCAGGTAAAAGGGTTGCAGTGATTGGCAGTATATGGCATTTCTCTCATAGCTCCATGAGGGTGGAAGGCCCCAGAGTTACAGCTCTTTGAGATGGGTGTCTGTCAGTTCCAATCACCTCCTAGTCACCTGGTTGGCGAAGGAGCATTCTTGCTGTAAATAGGATGAGCCTTGAACACACGACAGCTGACACAGGACAGATGAGACTGACAGCAGTTTATTAGTCACACGGACTCATAGTCACAGGGAGGAGGACGCCACACCCCACAGGAGGCCACTTGGGAAAACTTGGGAGCAGAGAACCAGCAGGGGCTCTAAGGAGGAGTGCTTTGCAGTGATGAGAGGATGAGGGGAATGTTGGTTCCTGCAGGAGGATGTGATTGGCTTGTTTGAATAATTCCACAGCCTGGTAGGGAGGCAAAACCCATTAGGTGAAGAAGCAGGTAAGGCGCAGCTGGTCTAGTCAATAGGGGAACTCGCCAGAAGGGGAGACTTTCCCCCTGTGTGGGGGGCATATCTGGCCAGAGTAGTAGAACTCCTGGCTAAGCTTTGGGGGTCCTGCAAAGTTCAAAGGTGTTAAGGCAGCACAAGGAATCTCATAATAATTGGGGGATACCATACAGTATAATTATCTCATTTTACATGGGAGAAACAGAGACCGAGGAGGGCCAGGTGACAGAGCTAATTTTATGTTGAGTTGGATACCAAGAGACTTTTCCTTTTCTTCCTCTATATTGGTCATTATCTTATTTGAACCCTACTCCCACCTTGTCAGGGAACATCTGGACAATGAAGAGACTGAGGGTCAGAGAGAGAGGAAATGCTCCAAGTCTCACAGCTGGAGGGGAGTAGAGCCAAGGTCAAACTCGGGGGGTTGAGTCCAGGTCAAACTCAGAACAGAGCCAAGGTCAAACTCGGGGTTGAGTCCAGGTCAAACTCAGAACAGAGCCAAGGTCAAATTCAGGGGGTCGAGTCTATGTCAAACTCAGAACAGAGTCAAGGTCAAACTCGGGGTTGAGTCCAGGTCAAACTCAGAACAGAGTCAAGGTCAAACTCAGGGGGTTGAGTCTCGGGTGCCTCACTTGCTGGCACAGCAGGCTCAGGGGCTGGCCCTGAGAGTGGTCACAGTCTGCTGGCTCCCACATCTCTGCATGGCATTGGGTAGGATACAGCCCCCATAATGCAGATGGAAACATCAGCAGGGTTTCTGCAGCTCTGAGAATTCTGTAAAATAGGACAAGAAACTGGACTGTATTCTTTGGATAAGTTTGTTTTTGTTGTTATTGCTATATGAAAAAATAAGGACCGGGACCATTGTGTCGAGCATGTGCCTATCCAGGGGCAATAGTCAAAATATTTAGCAACTTTTAGAAAGACTGCTCATTCTGGCTGGGCCAGGCATTGACCCATTAGTTGTAGGATGGTGGGAAGTTCTGGGGGATCCTGAAGAAGGGCTGGGACAACAGGAAGGATACTCAGGGAGCTTCAGGGCAGCACTATTTACCAACTGTTATAAGTATTTCAATATTTCTATCAGTCTAACCCTCTCAAATTCTTCCCAGGTCCATAAGGAGGCACACGCAAGGATGTCCGGTTCAGTGCTGTGGTGGTGTATTCTGGTAGGTCTGGTAGGTGTATATGGTAGGGCATTCTGGGCACCCATCATTGAGGAGGGGATGGTGTTCACAATTAAAAAAAGAAAAAAAAGGAGCAGATCAGATGCACTCAGAGCAACAAACAGGGATGGAGGTCAAAACTGCCACAGTGTGGAGTGAAACACTCCAGAAGATTAAGATAAAGGACACATTTCCATTTGCATAAATTAAAAATGCATGCACTCAAAACAACCTTCTACAAGGACATGTGGAAACAGAAGGTTATCAATAAGCACATGGAGGGTGGGCTGGCAATGCAAGTGTGGAATGGGGAATAAAGGAATAAATAAACAGAAACAGGAGAGAGGTTTTGTGTGTGCTGCCATACCCAAGGATGATGAGTGATTTAATCCTCTGCAACCAAGAGGAAAAAAAAGAAAAAGGCAAGAAACACGAAGTCAGTGCAGCTACCCAACTCTCATAGGTATTTGCAGCTGCATTTAAAGAGGAAGAGGAAGAGTGGGGTGCATTGGAGAGAGTGGTCTCCCAGCAGACAGGAGGGCACTAACTTTCCATCTTGCTCTTCCAGGAAGATCTTTTGGTTACTTCTCACTGTTGTGTCTTGATATGGGAGAATCTCCTCTTTATCATTGTAGTAAGAAGTTGTGATTTTTTTCCAAAGAAATTTTAGTAGAACATTTCTTCTGTCCCTGAGACTGAATAAGCCGCTTCCATGGCCATCCATGAAAGAACTCAGTCATCTGATCTCCCCTAGTGACATGGGAGGCTTGGACATGTAGACTTTATCCTGGGGCTCGGTGTATCTAGTAGGATGATCAGAGTCCTGGTTTGTTTGGACCGAGGAGGTTCCAGGGATACTGGACTTCTAGTATTTTTTACAAGTGAGACAATCCTAGGAAAACCAGGAAGAGTTGGTCACTTTATGATCCAGGTAAACATTGGGGATATTTTTACTGAAGAAACAGAAGAGAAAAGATCATGGGTTTGTGCCTGGCAGTCTCTGCTATGGAGAAACTTTCTTTCTTTCTTTTTTTTTTTTTTTAAGATTTTGTTTATTTATTTGACAGAGGTGACAAGTAGGCAGAGAGAGAGAGAGAGAGAAAGAGAGAAAGAAGCAGGCTCCCTGCCAAGCAGAGAGCCCGATGCGGGGCTCAATCCCAGAACTTTAAGATCATGACCTGAGCCAAAGGCAGAGGCTTTAACCCACTGAGCCATTCAGGCGCCCCAATGGAGAAACTTTCCACTCTTCTAGTTGGAGATAAAAGCTAGACCCTAAGTTCCATCACAGGTATGCAGGATTATTAAAATAAGTGCAGAACTCCCCAAGAGGAGAAAAACCATAAGGTTGGCCCATCCAGTCTTTGGTCCCTCTGAGTTTGTTTTCCTGTACTCTCCCTGAAGTCTGAAGACCTTAGTTCATCCATCTATCCATCCACCTACCCACCCAACTACCTATCTGTCCATCCATCCAGCCATTCATCCATCATCTATTTTTTTTATTCTTAGAGTAGTCACTGAGCATCTGTAATGCACCAGGCTCTGAAGATACTGAGATGAGTAATACCACATAGTACTTGCCCTCAAGGAGCCCACAGTTTAATAAAGAAGACTCAGTCTACACAGGTGACCATATTGTAATAGCATAACGGTAACTAGAGGTCTGTACGAAGTATGATGGAGCCCAGTAGAAGGAATAACTAAGTATTTCTGAAAGCTTCAAAGAATGAGTGATAATGATATTGCAGGTGGAGCTGGCATCTGCCAGGTAGGGAAGGAGGCCTTGTAGAAACAGGGTGCAGGCAGGGCCAAGGTTCAGAAAGCACACAATAAACACAATGGAAAGACGGATCTAATGTGTCAGGCTGGAAGGTAAGAGGGGACCGTGTGTGTCAGCGTGGGGGAGGGTATGTGGAATGAATGAGGCAGGAAGAAAAGTGGGAAGAGCTGGAAATATGAGTGAAGAGGTAAGCTTCAGCCAGACTGTGAGCCCTCTGGGAGTCCATCCCTTGGAGTATTTTCATGGCCTGACCTCTCAGACACAGCCCTTACTACGCTGAAGTAGATTATTATGAATACTGAGACATGGAACGTAGTATGTGCTTGCCCAAAGTCTTTTGACTATGACGCAGGTGTTCTATGGAATTCATCTTGGGAAATGCTCAAGAGTCCTCAGAGGACATCTCCAAGACCTGAGGAGAGGATTCCTTTGTGCCTGGAGACTTAAGACATATTCTGTTACAGAGGCTTTTTTTTTAAATTGAATAATTTATAAATGATGTCCTTTTATCTGGGTAGCTGTAAGGCTTTTAGAACTGGCAAACACCTTGGGGATCATCTTGTCCAAACCCAAATCGAAAGCCAGAGAGGAGATATCACTGAGCTGATTAGAGGCAGAGACAGAAGAGAATTCAAGTCTTTGGACATGAAGACCACAAATATTTAAGGCACTTTCTTTGTTTTTTAAAAGATTTTATTTATTTATTTATTTAAGAGCGAGAGAGCGTGCACACCTGTGCATCATGGGGGAGGAGCATAGGGAGAGGGGGAGAGAGAATCTCAAGACTCTGCAATGAGCACAGAGCCCAACCAGGGGCTCAATCTCATGACCCTGAGATCATGACCTGAGGTGAAATCAAGAGTCCTAAGTTCATCTGAATGAGCCATCCAGATACCCCCAAGGTACTTTGAATATAAAAATAATATAATAGGGCATTTAAAGTAAACATACACATAATTTTGTGAAAGAACAGAGATCATTGTAGCAATAATCTGGAATAAAAGAATTCTAGCTAATTAACCAGATTTGGTTTTGACCTGCCTGGCATCCAAGCAGAGACTGACGTGATGGTTCATATGTTTTCTCTTTACCTGATGGATGAAATAAAATATTTCAGTTCTCATTGGGAGCACACAGAGCTGAGCAGCCCTATGATGGAGGCTATGGAAAATCACTGCGCAAACATGCAGACCCTATTGAAGGTCCTAGAAATTCAGCCTTCAAGGAGCTCATTGCCTTCTTGGAGATAAACAGTGAAAACCCAGTATGTAGGTGCTACGTAAGTAGGAAGCGAAAGGCATGAGGGAGAATGAGAGAGAGGTACAGAACCCTGGACAGGAGAGGGGGCTTTCCAGAGGGTAGTGATTAAGAACAGAATGGTGTCCTAAGGGAAAGGGAGTTGGTTGAGCAAAGAAAGGCTTCTGGTTGGGAAGGATAGTCCAAGCAGAGGGAGACCACTGTGAGTGCAGGGAGACATGAAAAAGTCTGGCACTTCAGGAACTGCAAATGTTTCAAGGGTTCCCATTGGCTGGTGTGACATTCAGGCGGCTGTTTAATGAGAAGCCAATAAGAGGAACAAATGTTAGCCACCATTGCTAATACTCCCTCACTCACCATCTTCCTGTCAGAGATGAGAACACCTTCATTTTCACACGTAGACCTTTTTCCATTTAAAAAACAAATTAATACTCCAACAATGACACACAGCTGGGTTTAGGGTCAGGGACAGGTTTGGGAGGGAGGGGAGAGGAGCGGGAGAATGTGGACCTGTGGATAAGTGGGTAAGAGAGGAAGAACTTACCAAAGGAGTGTCCAGAGCAAGGAGAATATAGAAGCCTGGAAGACAGGCTTTCCTGGGCCCACACTTGCTTGGGATGTCTCCACTGACTCAGGAGTCCTCTGCAAACCATGGAGGGGTGGGTACTACTGTCAGCTGACGATCAACCCCTTATAGGTTAACGCATGGCTTGCCCAGAGGCTTTTCTATGTACACAGTTAATGAAAAGGAGACGGGCCATAGCATGTGGCATAAAGACATTCTGATGGGGGTAGGAAGGAGACAGTTAAATCGACCAGAACAGGTACTGGGGCAATGAAGACTGAGGTCAAAGGAAGAGGCCCTAGGCACAGGGGGCAAGAACATGGCCGTGTGTGTGTGTGTGTGTGTGTGTGTGTGTGTGTATGAATGCATTTACTTTGCCTGGCTCAACCTTGGTAAACTGCCAGGGATGAACTTTTGGGGAAACAGACATGCACTTTATGACCCATACAATGCTTTCCTGTGTTTTAATTCCATTTGCTTCATATGATGTCCTCTAAGGGAGGAACTTTTCTTACCGAAGAAGAAAAAGCATTGAACCACTAAGTGACTTGCTCACAGGGCTCCCTCTGAGTCCAGCATGATGAGAAGCCCAGTCTGTTTCTTAAGTCTGTGCCCCTTCTATACCCCGCCCCATATGTGCACAGTGGAGGCCTGTCCATTCTGTCCCAGCTTTCACGGATGCTGCCTGGAGGTCCTTTCTGACCTCCACCGTGGGTGCCTCCCTCCAGTTCACAGGTGCCGTTCAGACCTGTGAGAAGGCCCTGGTTCCTTGGCTTTTCTGCACTGCAGATACACTCTGCAGCGCATGGAGATTCTGAACATCTCTCTTTCTCAAGTAAACAATACTGTACTTTTCAGATAACTTAGTGATTTAAAATGGTTAAATAGCTCACTGCTGAGAGAGATTCAGAAGCATTTTTCTCAGGTGTTGACAAAATATAAGCATATTTTTAGAATAATCTTAGATCTTAGGCTAAAGATGCTGATTGTATATGCAAATTACCTTCTTCAGAGGCTTGTGAACAGCAGTGTAGACAAAAGCTTTGGCTTCTGCTCAGGACAGGCTTGGAGGAGCCAAAGAACGATGGAATTAGGGACAGGGCCCCCCAAATATCTGTTCCCCAGCCACCTGCCTCCCCACCTTGCCTTCCATGAGCGGAATGAAAGTGCTGATATTTAAGGGAACACTGAGTTAGGCTTTTGCTTCTCCTCTGCCATTCCTGCTTGCTACTACTTTCTTCTCCAGCCAAAATTCTCTGTAAGGTGCAGGTTTCATGCCCTTAGCCTACAAGATACTCTGAACACTGCTCCCCTTTCTCTGATTCCTACTGTGGGTTTTGATGAAACAAAAACAATGAGAAAATGCAGACACCGCCGGCCGCCGGGTGCTTGGATGAGATCAGAAAAGGTGTCTTTCACCCCTTTCCATGCATCTCTTTGTCCCTGCCCCCTCCTTAATGCCGGCTCAGGGCCTGGAACTTAACTCTGTGTGGTCTCGCTAGGTGCTTATCTGAGGCCAGTGGTCAGCAGGAGCTGGCTTGGGGGCAGCTGTCCCATTGCGTGATGTGGGGGCGGGAACACCGGGCGCCCATAGCTTGGAGCAGCTGGCTGGGAGGAATTATTGCAAGTCTGCACAACTTAAAAATCTGCAGTTTGGGGGCGGGAGGGGGAGCGCGGGGGTGGGTCCCCGAGCGTCCCATTTCTCCTCCCGGCGGTTCACTGAGTTCTTGCTCACTGCAGAGGGGCCGACCATGCCTTCCGGACCGCAGGCCGCCCTCGCTCAGGCCCCGTTCGTTCCTCAACCTCCGGCTGAAGGCATCTCCCTCTGATCTCCTCTTCCATCCTTCTGGAAGGAGAACAGGCTCGTCCCCGTTTCGCTCAGTGCGGGTGACTTACTAGGTAAGTCGAGGAATAGAGCAAGAAACAATCTTGCTCTGCACACTGCCCGAGTCTTCGGGCAGCGGGGCTGGTGGTAAACAGGCTGGACCGGGGCGGCTGTTTCTTCCTTCGCACTTTGTTTTAAAACAAGTTGGGGCCTCGATACTTCCTAGGAGAATCCTGGCAAATTTGCAGAGTGTCGCTTGGGGCCGCGACTTTCGGGAGGCTGTTGCGGGTGCCGCGGGGGGCCGCGGAGGAGACCGTCTGCCTGCCGCGGAGGAGACCGTCTGCCTCCCGCCTCTGCCTCCCGCCGAATCGCCGGCTCCAGCCCGAAGGGCGCGCAGGTGGGAGGCAGCGGGCGCGCTCCTGCTCCCGCCAGGACAGGGCACGCGGCTCCGGGGGTGACTCTGCACTCGGGTCTTGGCGGGGGCACGCGCCCGGCCGGGGCGTCAGTCTGTCCTTCCGTGCGTCCGTGGGTCGCACGGCCCGAGCCCGGTAACCTGCAGCAAACCTCCGCGGAGCGCCTGGCTCTTCGCCTGGGAAGCGCCGGCGGGGGCCAGAAGCTAGGCGGCGGGCGAAGCGGGACCAATGGGGCGGTGGCCGAGCAGCCGGCCCCGCCTCGTCCCGCCCCGCCCCGCCCTATCCGCGGCTCCCAGGAGCCGCGCTCCGGCCGGGCGGGACGGACGGACCCACCCAGGCGGGCCACCCGGCTCTTCTCGCCGCCCCCGCGGCGGGCGCGGGGCGGCGCGGCGAGGCCTGATTCCTGCAGCGCGGGCGGGCGGCGACGCCAAGCGGAGCGAGCCTGAGGCACCGGGACTCCTGCAGGTACCTGCTCGTGTCCCCTCCTCCGCGCGCACTCCGGCGACTTCTCCGTGCGACCCCGCAACTTTGGCCACCTTTGGCTGCCCCTGCAGCCCCGTGGCTCGGGTCCCGAGTGCACGGCCGCGCAGGTCTAGGACCGCAGGGGACTTGGCATTCTGCTGAGCGCCTGTCTCGCGGCGCCCCTCACCCTCCGGTTCCCCGAGCCCGCCGTCGCTGGAGTCCTAAAGATCCGCCTGTTGCGCGAGCTGCGGCCGGCGGCGCGGTGGCCGGGCCCCTCGGAAGGCCGCAGCGGGGGTCGCTAGGATCCGCTGTTGGGCGTGGGGTGGGTAGTCGCGGGGTGGAGGACGCTCTGGAGGCGGGAGAGTCGGGGAGCTGGGGAGAGGCGGCACTTCGCGGAGGGCATCCCTGGGGCGTTTCCTCAGCCGGGAAGCCTTTCCTTCTCTTCTTCGAGAGGAGGCGCTTTCCTGGCGAATGTAAGTGCTTCCCGGGCCGCCTGCTCCGCCTTCTTCCCTGTCATTCCTCCCCTCCCCTTTGCCCTGCAGCGGGGCCCGGCGCCCCGCGACCGTCGCAGGGCAGAGCGCACCCCCCGCCCTGGGGCAGGTGCCGCGCTGAGCCCACGGACCGGCGGCGCGCTCTGGCTGCGAGCGGCTTGGGGCTTGCAGGGCCGCCCGCCGCTCCCCGCCTTTGCCTCGGGGGTGGGGGTGGGGGTCGGGAACGTCCCTTTCCCGCGCCCCTCTGAGGGGGTGGCTGCCGGACCTCCCGAGGTGAATGGGCTGGTGAGCGAGCCAGACCTTGCCGCGGGGGCCGCGGCCGGCCGGGCTGGGCGCCTTTCGCATTGCAGGGCTCCGGCTCCCCCCAACCCCTCCTTCCCCGCTCTGTCTCTCCCCGTCTCTTTTGGGAAAGGAGCACCTTCGGCGTCCTTGGTGTGTCACCCGCGTCTCGGCTCCGGCGACGGAGCCGGTAGTCTAACTCCGGCAGCCCGCGGCGGCGGTGGTGGGCGGCAAAGACTCCCCTCCACACGCCGGAATAACCCCGGGGCTCTGGTTCCATGCCTGAGCGTGAGCGGGTGGAGCGGGGTCGTGCCTGGTCTGCATTGAGAGCGGACTTGCCATTCCCCCCGCTCTTGGATTTTTTTTTTTTTAACTTCGTCTTTCCCTCTGAGGAGTGGGGCAGGTGAGGAAAACCGGATCAGAAACCTTCCCTTCCCTCTTCCATGTAGTATTTGTTTAAGTGATTTGCATAACCATTTGCTTAGTACTGTATACATTGCCCCCCCCCCCCCTTTTAGACTGTTTGCAAATACCTGCCCAGGTAAACAGGAAGCCAGCATTTTTCCTGAGCACCTGCCCCCACACGGTTCAGGCTGAAGGAGGGTGGCTTTGATAGTGTGGTTGAACTTGGTGTAATATTTCGGTTTCACTCCTCACTTGGGTTGTGCAGTCCGTGGGGCCGTTGATTGAATCAGTTTGCATTTACATCCGGCTTTCCCGGGCTAGGCCCCAGGCTCTGTCCTGGGGATACACAGTGCAAAATGAAGTTTCTATTCCGTCTAGTCCAGCCCTTCTTTTTCCTTTTTTCACCAGATTTCTTCCTTGTGTTCTAATATTAAATCTGCCTTTTCACAACTAGGGATTGTCAATATTGGGATGGGGGAGGTGCTTACAAACTCTGAATCCAAAGCACGTTGTGAATATTCTAAGAAGATCTGTGGGATCTGTTTTAATTCACTTTTGTGTCAGCCATTTTTTTGCCTGGAAAATCAGCCTGAATAAGCCCATTCATCAATGCAGCAAAGCTAAGCTTTTACGGGTCAAGTGTATAAAAGCAAATGGGGCGTGTGTGTGCAAGCAGTCTTTGCTTTGTTGAGACATATTATAATATTAAAAATCCGATGCTTGGATGCTTGGGCTTGCCAGCAAAGCACCAGCTAAGTATTTTTCCTTCTTCCTTATTATTATTGTCATTGTCATTCTTGTTTTTAAGAAAGATGGGGAAGAGTGGGGACTCCAGACACTTCCTCTGTCTTAAGTGAATTTCGCCCTTCATGTCAATCCTTTGCAGACTCTGTGTCCTTCTGTTCTACCCAAGCAAGATCTCAATCTACCCTGTGTCTGGCATTTGGGGTTGGAATGTGCGCAGCTTTGAGAGAGCAGACAGGCACTACAGGGTTTTCCTCTTCTTCCTTTTTTTTTTTTTTTTTTAATAGAGATCATTTATTGGCTGAATGCCATATGCCAGCTACTCTGCTGGGCACTTTTCCAGACATTATCTCATTTAATGTTCAGAACTACCCCATGAGGAAATAAGGCTTTCCTTCTTCATCACAGTGTTTCCGGGGGATCCAGCAGTAGATGGAACCCCTCTAGGTACATTCTGAGTCCCATGGGAGACCAAAAGGGTGGGGCTGGGCTTCGGGGTCCCATTGGCAGGCAAGGGTCACTATGCAGGGTAGCTGGAGGCAGAGTGGAAGGTGGGTGTCATTACTGGCCTGGCTTCTCAGGTTTCAGGAAGGCGGATTCTCCGGAGTCCCCCTTGTGTGACATACCTACAAGGATCTGGGTTCCAGCCCTGGATCTCTTCATGGATCCTTGACCTAAGTCACTTTTCTTCTCTGAGTCGTAGTCTGTTCAGTGATAAGAATCTGAATGTCTCCTGTGTGTTATTACCCTATACTAGGCACTGTGCTAAATGCTCTGGATGTCTTGACTCATTTCATCCTGATGATGACCTTTGGATGTGTGGGGTCTATTACCACCCTATTTTATCTTTAAAAACTTATTTATTTATTTATTTGTTTGTTTTTATTGAGCTATTCTTGACATACAATATTATATTAGTTCCAGAATATATAATATACAGTGATTCGACAATACCATACATTACACAGTGCTCGCCAGGATAAGTGTAGCAATCATTAGCCTATTTTAGATGAGAAAACAAGAGAACAGCTGGATGACTTATGCAAAATCACACAATTAGGACTATGTGGAGCCAGGACTCTACCCCTGGCAGTCCAGCTACACAGCCACTGTGGGATTCTGCCCTCCTTGGTTATCTGGACAGCCTCAATACTAACCTACGCGTTGTAGGACTCAGGTGGGGTTTGTTGAATAGTAAGCGGTAGAGGTGGCTTGCCATTACCAAATGGCTTTTTGGTCTCCATCTCATCCTTAGAAGAAACCTTGAAAATTGCACTGGAGAAGCATTCTTTTTGCTTTTGCCAAAAATGTCTTCTTTCCAATGTAATTGGGAAAAAGGAAGACAGACCATAAAGATAAAGGCTAGGTAAACATGGCTGTCTCCAGAGAAAGTGCTTATTATCGATGAGGAATCCAGAGAGTGGGAATACAGTTTGTACTGAGTCAAATCCATAAAAAATGCCAACAAGTAACTAGCCTGCAAGAATTTGTTGTGTGGGTGTGATGTGCCCAGTACTGAGGCACCAAAGGCAAGCAGACTATAAGAACGTGTGTTCTCTGAGCCTGAGCGCACAGCGGACCTGGAGACGTGAGATTAACAGGCACTAGACAGGTCAACACAAGACGCTAAATATTTGCGTCCTGATAACAGTCACAAACTGTCATATTTGTAGAGCCTGCTACAGTTTGCAGAAACTCTCACAGGGTTACCTCATTTCAGTTTAGTAACGGAGTGTGATATGCCCGGGGCGGGGTGGGGGTTTGCAAGCCCCTATTGCAGATGAGGAAAGTAAGGCAAAGTGAGCCACTTGGACTTGGCCAGAGCCAGGGGTCTTCCGACTCCAAAGCCATCATCTGTCATCCTCACAGGGAACATGGTAGATGTGGAAGGCCCTTGGAGGAGGCAGAGTTTGAACTTCATCCCGAAGCTGGCTTTTGGTCACTGCTCTTGGCTAGTCAGGAGGAGCAGGGGGGGAGGAGAAAATCTTTACTGCTGTTGTCTTATTTTTGCATTCAGGAGTCTGGTATGTGAGACGTGGAGAGAAACCCCAATTATGATGAATTCCGTAACAATGTTGAGAAGGGGCGATCAAATGTAGAACCTAATTTAGGAAAATTTCCATCCCTGCCTTCCTTTATCATTTTTCTTTCTCTTTTATCATTTCTTTGTGGGCAAGGGGGTCTTGCTCTCTTTGGAACCCTGCAGAGGCTTGCCCCACGGTTTGCTTGGAGTAGATACCCTTTAAAATGATCTTTAATTGCACAAGTGTTGAATGATAAAGGCCCAACATCTGCTTTTAGCTAATAATGTTACAGATAAGCAGTTAATGTTGACAGCAGCTGGCTTCAGTGTGCTTTCTGAGGTCCCCCGTGAATGAGAGCCTCCTGCTCATCAGCCCGAGCAGATCAACCGAGCTCATCTGAGCCGCCAGCAGATGCTTATCAATGTTGACTTATGATTAACTTATGCAGTCATATATACCCTCTTTACAGTTACAAATACAACCCTCCTTCCATTTACAAAAATACATATATATCTTCTTTGCGTTCACATTACAAATACATTTACAAGCATTCACTCTGTAAGGATTGGAGTACTTACCTGGCATTACGGACTGTTAGGTGCTGGGTATTCTGCGGTAAAGGAAACAGGCACGGAGGGAGTGGGCAGCCACTGGGGAGACAGACATTAAACAAAGATGTGCAAACATTTAAGTAGAGCCAGGTGCTTCAAAGAACTTCCTGCGGGGAGAGGAACAAGGGTGGGGAGGGCAGTAGGTTAGATGGGGGGCCCAGGAAGACCTTTCTGAGAAAGGGACTTTTCATTCTGAGGGAAGCACAGACGTTTATCTAGTGAAAAGTGGGAGAAGGAGGATCTCAGGACGCGGAAGGAGTGTGAGGGTTTGAAGGCAAGGACGAGCACGGAGACTTGGAGGAACTTCTGGAGAGCTGGGGTGAGGGGCTGGGAGAGGGCCGGGGAAGAGGGCAAGGGCAGATCATGCTGCACACTTTACACCAGCTTAGGGACCTTAGAGTTTATCCTGGGGGCTGTGGGAAGGAGCTCGTGGATTTGTAGGGGGTGGGGAGTATCAGGAGCCAATTTACATTTCTGCAAGATGGCCCATGAAGACAGGGAAGAACAGATTGGAGAGGCCCAGGCATGGCAATTGGGAGCCTTCCTGGCTGGAGGATTAGAGAGTTGGGACCAGATTGGACTGAGTGGAAACCAATGGGAGCTGAGGAAGTAGAGGCCACGCTTGTACAGCTCGGCTCTGAAAGGGATCAGAGAGGGTGTGGAGATCTGCCCGTGTGTGTGGAACCCACACAGGGCCGAGGTTAGGGAGCTGAGTCCAGTCAACACGTCCACATCTCTGTGCTTGGAGTCATATGGTGCTAGCGCTTCTAGAATGGAAGACATTGGAATCTTGGCTCTGGTTTTGTCTCTTAACTGCTGGGCAAATTTGAGTTCATTTCTTGTTCTTCTCTGTTTTTGTTTTTGTTCTTATTTTCCTCACAGCCTGTTGATTGTATGATTTTTAAAAAAACAGGTAATCTGTCTATGAATATTTTTCTTCATAGTATCATTCACATGTGTTAATTTGGATCATTTTTATAAATTGAACTAGGAGAACTATGAGTGGGTATGCGGAACATTTGTGGTGAGATTCTGCTCTTTGGTGATTCCCAATACGCTGCTTTTGAATTGTCTTAAATGGAGAGACAGGAGTGATAAGCCTGGTGGTGTGGAGATGCAGAGCCCCACGAAGCTGTGTGGGGGTGAGGCCTGGTGGAGAGCCCTGGGCGTGGCTAAGCCAACTTTCTGCGTCTCAGTGGAGTCCTTCCTTACCTGCCCTTCCTCATCCCATGAGACTTCCTCTTTATCCATAGACACGTTATAAAAAGATGCAAGAGAGGTACCTCTGGTCTGTCATCTGGGGACCCACGTTCAGCAGAATGTCATTGTCTCTGTCACTATCTCTTTCTCACTCAAATAAATGAATAAAACCTTCTTTTTAAAATATTTTATTTATTTATGACAGAAACAGATAGCGAGAGAAGGAACACAAGCAGGGGAAGCAGCAGGCAGAGGGAGAAGCAGGCTCCCCCAGCAGGAAGCCCACTATGGGTCTTGATCCCTGGACGCTGGGATCATGACCTGAGCCGAAGGCAGACGCTTAAGGACTGAGCCACCCAGGCGCCCCTAAATAAATAAAATCTTAAAAGAAAAAAAAAGGAAAAGGAATCTCTTTGCATCTGTGTGGAATGAGAAGGTAGATAGGACCATAGGACTTAAAGTTACTCCAAAGATCATTTAAAACATTTGCTATTTCCTGAAGACTGCTTTCAGCAATGTGGACTTCTATCCTGGCAAATAATTATTGTGGTGAGATAAAACATGCCAGTAGACTAAGATGTGGCACTTGAATATGTCCACATTTTTTTTTTTTTTTAACTTTCATTCTTTTATGGACTGGTCTGGCTTTCTTAAGCCCTGACTGATACAAGCCAAGGTGAATCTGAGAGTGTTTCCTAGCATTTACTTAATGTAAAGAATTTCATTGGCCAGAGGGATGAGAGAACTTGGCAGCTAAAGACTGTGGTTGGTAGGTTTGGATTGAGAGGAGGAGCCTGGGTTCTGGCAAAAAGTTAGGTCAGCACTCTGGTCTTTGTGGTCAGGAAATCAGACCTCCTGGGCAGGGCTTTTCCCATGGGTTTTTAAGATCCTGGTTTTCTAAGCGTGATTCCTTCATGAAGCTGCTGACATCAGACCTCCTTCTCCCCTCCTCCTCTTGGTGATTAGACATCACCTGGCCATGATTTAGCTCTGAGACTATTTCAGGGTTGAAACTTCTCTGCCTCCAGGCCAAAAGTATAAATGAAAAGTGTCATTATATGGCAGTGTTCATCTGTCTGTCTATCTATCTATCTATCATCTATACTTCTTTAAAAAAAATTGACTTATTTATTTTAGAGAGGGAGAGAAAGCATGAGCAGAGGGAGGGAGAGAATTGCCTTAAATGGGGAGACAGGAGTCTCTCAGGAGAGGGAGAGAGAATATCCAGCAGACTTCCCACTGAGTGTGGAGCCGGCACGGGGCTCTACCTCAGGACCCTGAGATCATGACCTGAGCTGAAATCAAGAGTCAGACGATCAACCGAGTGGGCCACCCAGGTGCCCCTCTATCTATCATCGTTGTCAAAGAGTAAAAAGGTATTGATATCTCTTATCATCTCCTTAAATCACAATTCTACAGGGTAGGCTCCCTGGATATGCAAAAATGGGAATCTCATGGACGTTCATATGATGCCTAAGAACTTCACCTATTATGCTGTTTCCCCAGACTTCTTGACCTAATTTGAAAGCAGATATCACTGTGGTGCATCTTGGCTGTGATACACACCAAGTTTTCTCCCAGCGCCCCCCAGACTTAAAATGCAGGCACTGGAGAGCATTTTGCCTTCTCATCTAGTGTCCTTTCAATGGGGCTTTGAAACAAAGAGGACAGGAATGCAGTTCTGTAATGTGGCCCTCAACTCTAATGGGTTTGCTTTTAGCTGTTTTCGACCAGTCACTCCTGTCAGCCACATCATTTAAAAGCACACAAGCAAGCCCTGTTTTACAACCCTTCGTTTGTAAGTCCGTGTCAGCCCCTCAGAAATAAATCCCATTGAGGCATTATTAGATACTGGGGTTAGGTTTTAGAATACGCGCAAGTGCAAAGGTATGTCATAGGAGTGGGAAGCTAGAAGGAACTTTGTGGAACTCCAGGATTGTGTGGTGTTGAAGGGAGATGGAGTTGTCTCTGTTGGAAACAGGGCCCGGATCCCCATGCCACGCACACAGACACACACCCTCCAGGGAACAGAGGTGGTGCGGCCTGCTTTGCTGATTGCAGAGACGTAGACCAACCACAAAGAAATACCAATTGCATATAAAGTTTCAGTTTGACAAGAGGCAAGGAGTTTGGCAGTTAAATGGTACTGATAGTTGAGTATTAGGAATGCATTCAATACCACTGAACCGTAGCCTGAAAAATGGCAAAGATGGTCAATTTTATGTCACGTGTATCTTATCACAATAACAAAATTGAAAAAAGAAAAGAATTTGAGATTCCTTTTTTTGGTCTCAGATTCTTTCCATGCTTAAAAATTATTGAGAACTCCCCCCCCACCCCAAAGCTCATGTTAATGGGGGTTATATCTATCAATATGTTTTTTCGGATACCGTCAGTTTATTATAAAAGAGAGACATAGAAATTATTTACATGATGAAAGATTTCACAACTTCAGTTGCAAAATGGCAGCTTCATGTGATAGCATTACAAAAATAATGTGTTTCAGTCTATGTGCTTTCTGAGAATGTCATGGTCTCTAAACAGGAAATAATCCTTATTATGTAGAACTACTTTGTTGCCTCCATATTTTGGTAGAAGAAATTTTTCTCCAACTTTCATGCTAACTGGTTGAATCCCTCCACACTTTCCTTTAGAGCCCGAACCAACAGCTACTATTGTCGCGTACCATGCTTTTCCCTGAGGCTTTTCTGGAAGCATAATATGTCGTTTTGTTACAGTTTTGGCTGCACTCCTTTCAACTAAAACTCTGTCCAAGAGGGGAGGAAACTTTCTAAATGCCTGTCCTGCCCGTGATTCCAGCCAGGGCAGTACATGCTCTCATCTACCAATATGTATATATTAGAAATTAAAATAGTTACATTTTAAGGGTACCTGCCTTGTTCCATTGGCAGAGCACATGACTCTTGATCTTGGGGCTGTAAATCGTAATCTTGACCATATTGGGTGTAAAGATTATTTAAAAAAAAATAAAATCTTAAAATAGTTACATTTTGAACTGTTAATTATTAATTCATTTAAAGGGACAGTAATATTCTCATTGCATGTTAAATGGCCTATTTTTATGAAAAATAACTATCTTCAAAACAAAAACAATGCATTAGCAGGGAGCCTGCTTTCTCCTCTCTCTCTCTCTGCCTCTCTGCCTACTTGTGGTCTCTGTCTATCAAATAAAAAAAAAAAAACAATGCAAGGGTGGCATTGTTTTACATTTTTACAAATGTATTTATTGTCTGGTTTAATGGAAGGCAGTGGGATTCTTAGACTTGCCTCTTTCTTTAGTCTATTATCTCACACATCATATGCTCCCTGGAAAACTCCACCGGACACTTGTGAGAGAAGGAAAGTAAACAGGAAAATATCTTAATTGATTAGGAAAACAGTTTTGATCTTCTGGGCGCTTTAACGGGTCTTAGGAGTCCCAGGGGTCTCCTGACCACATTTTGAAAACTGTAAAATAAATCTGCAGCCATGTTAATTTTTTGTTATGATCTATGTTTTAGCTCTTCTCATCAAATGTTATCTGAACTTGAACTTCAGCAATTTAATGTATTGTTTTATCTGTGATTTCAAATGAAAGAACTATGTGGCTTCTGGGAAAAAAAATACCATATTTTTTTCCCCCCGAGTTTATATAACAAACAAGCAACAAAAAAATTCTGTTTGTACCATTCTATTGTTAACTTTTTCAGAAGCTACCAGATTGGTCTAGTGTGTAACTATTTTGAATTTCCCTTGCTAAACTAACTTGAGTAGGAGACGCAAGACATGGAAAATTTTGAGTGTGAGAATCAGATAAAGAAAGCCATGCTTTCCTCCAGGGTACACGAAGTTTGCTTTTTTCAAGTGTGCATTCCTGTTTACTATGGAGTCTGTCCCAAGGTGGTGCCCAAAGCTCTCTCCTGGGGCTTTATCTTGAACTTCACTCTTGGGAAGATACCTCACTCTTCAGAGAATCTCCTTGTTCTCCCTCCAGCTGTACCCCACCCCCTTCTCCCTCCTTTGGAAAACTTGGAAACTCCAAGAGGAGGGTGCACTTAGGAAATGAATTGAAAAAAGAGAGGTGAGAGATTTAATGTTAAGAAGTCAAATTGAAAGCTTTTTGGCTGGCATTGTCTTGGGGGAATCTCATTATTTTATAATTTTTTTTTCATGTTGATGAAGTATGGAATTAGTCACAGCAGATAGTTTTGGGAAAAGCATTAAAAAAAAAAAAAATTCCTCCCAGGGTGGCTTCTAGGAGCTGGACGTCGGTGATTGTGAAACATAAAACCTTTTTCTCCTACCTTCCAAATAACGGATTAGGTGCTGTATGAATGATCGTACTTATTGCATTGCATCTTTTAAAATGTTAAATGAAACTTTTTTTTTCACCCCATGAAATAGCCACTGGGGCAGCTTACTAGAGCAGTAAACACTAGGTTTCTAGAGTTCCTTGCCAACATACTGAGGATTTATGATTTGGCAAAAGTACTCTTACTTCTAGTAGCATTAAGTGTTTTCTTCAGTCCTTTGGAAATGTCATAGTGTGTTGGGTGCTCCCATTGGGTAGAGAGAAGCAATAGCCCGTGAGGCATCTTCATCCCAGTGTCCTGGAGCCCCAGGGAGGCCCGTATGTGAGGGCAACTCCCAAGTGGCCTTCTTTGCTCCATTTTGAGCAGGAAAATCCTTGTCTTCTACCCTTAAGTAAATCATTCATTTAGTCATACTTCCACCCAAATCCCCCGCTTGTCGGCCATGTGTCAGACACTGATATCACTGTGTATCCGTGAGGTTGCTAAGGAACTGGGAACAGGGGTGCCTTGGCGGCCCAGTCGGTTGAGCGCCAGGTCACGAGCTCTGGGTCTTGAGAAGGGGCCCTGCATTGGGCTCAAGCTGGGTGTGGAGTCTGCTTAAGATTCTCTCTCTCCCGGGGCGCCTGGGTGGCTCAGTGGGTTAAAGCCTCTGCCTTCGGCTCAGGTCATGATCTCAGGGTCCTGGGATCGAGCCCCGCCTTGGGCTCTCTGCTCAGCAGGGAGCCTGCTTCCCCCGTCTCTCTGTCTGCCTCTCTGTCTACTTGTGATCTCTGTCAAATAAATAAATAAAATCTTTAAAAAAATAAGATTCTCTCTCTCCTTCTTCCTCTGACCCTCCTCCCTGCTCCCCCCGCCCACCCAAAAAAGGAAATAGTGGAAGCACCAAGGAGACATGCCTATTTTTTTGTTCCTATTTGCATCAGTTTTCTGTGTGTCTGTGCCCGTGTGTGTGTGTGTGTGTGTGTGTGTGTGATGTGAGCTCACGTGTGGTACATCAAAGGGAAGTGTCCTGAGAGAGGTGATCTTTGAGCTGATTTCTTGAAGACAAAAGTCGAATTAACTGGAAAAGAAGGGAACAGAAGGAACAGCTTCAAGGAGGTCTGGGAAGGAGAGTGCACTGTGGTTTGGGGATGGGGCTGAGGCAGAGGGGTTTGGAGTGGATTGGTGGATGTCGAGGCTAGAGAGGTGGGCAGGATGTTCTTGCTGCCTCCCCTGCATGCCAAACCGTTCTGAACCCCATGCCGAGGAGCTGGATTGTGATGGTGCCTGCCTGTCTGGGTTGATCTGCAATTATAGAAGTCCCTCCAGTCATTCATTATTTTCTGCTGAGCATTAAGGACATAAAGATTAAGAAAAAATAGGTCTTGCCTTTGTGGGACTCATAGTTTGGTGATGGAGGCTTCCAGGAAATTGTTCTACTGCAGTTCAGCAGGTTAGACACTCGATGGAGACAGTGGAGGCAGGCAGTGGGTAGTTGGGGGCCTGGGTTTGGGGCAGGGAGAGTCCCAGCGTCAAGACTTGGTTCTGGAGACTACGATAAAGAATATGAGTCTCCAAGGGCATTCGGAGCAGACAAATGAGGGAGAAGTCAAAGATGCTTTGGGAGAATCTCAGGTAATTCTTTACAGTCCTAGAGTTTCAGTTGGTTGTGGAGAGTGAGGCTAGTGGATAAGGAATCATGTCAGCTAACATTTAATTGAGCATTTACTTATACTAAGCACAGAGAGCTTTATTTTTATGATCTCATTTTTAAACTTCATGACTGCTGTAATGTGGCATGTGATAGTATCCAAGGCTTACAAATGAAAAAAAAAACAAAAAAAAAAAACCCCCAAAAACCCCCAAACTCAGAAAACTCAAGTAATTGCCCAAGGCCTCACAGCTAGGGGGTGGTGAAGCTGGCTCTCGGACTCCAGCACTCTGGGGCCAGAGTTTATCCTGAAGGGAAAAGGTAGCTATCAGAGGACCTGAAGACTGTGCATTTTAGAAGGTAGCTTGAACTTGCGGTGGGGAATGAGTCTGAAGTTAAGGAGTTGGAGATGGGTCTCAGGCAGGGAAGACAATTAGAAGTGTTTTGTAATAAACCATGGAAAAATACCAAGTACCCGAATTAAAGCAGGCAGGAAAGGTAAGGAAAGGATAGGAATCTGAGAAATGTTTGGTAATAGAGGATGAAAGGAAAATATAGACACATTTATTTTAAGGTCCCAGTGGGACATTCAAGTGGACGTGTCCAGTAGGCCGTTATAAGAGTCTGAAATGGAGAGGGGACATCAGGGCTGGAGATACACATCCAGGCTCTGGAGTGCAATGAAATTCCCAGGGCGAGGAGCAGAGGGACAGGAGAAACCCAGGGGGTTGCAGTGACAGGCATTGGAGGCCTGCAGATTATCTCCCGCTTACAGATTTTTGTGATTTGGCTCACAATAGCAAAACATTAAAACCAGTAATTGCCAACATCTAGAAAATTGGGAAAGTTCACATAAAAATAAGATTTGTGGGAGTTCTCAACAAGTTGGGTGATCTGATCCCCTGATATACACAAATAAGGGCCAGCAGTCTCCTTTTGGCAGGGCTGGTGCTCTCCAGCTTGTCACAGCAGCCAGGTGTCCCCTTTTTCATTTCAGTCACCTGCATGGCCCCCAAAAGGTATTTTATTTTGTGACCCCCCCCCCTTCCAGATTTAAGGTTTGGGAAGACAAAGCAGAGTTTCACAGGAAACCAAGAGTGAGAAAGTAGTCAGACAGGTGACATCAGTGACCCTCAGGGGCGGGGAGGTGGGCATTGACCAATGCCTTGGGCAGGTAAATCACGCGCAGATGAGAAGTGTGCTTTGGGTTTGGTCATCTAGAGGTGCCCTTAGCAAAAATGCTTATTGGGGTGTTAGGGCAAGAATTGCACAAGAAGAAGAAAGGGCGAGTCTAAAAAGTGATTTTAAGAAGATGTGCTGCAGAGAGCAGTTGGGGTTGGGAGAGTTTGTTTTGTTACTTTTTAATATGAGACTGACTTGATCGGATCTGTATAAGGATGTACGAGATACAAAATAGTACTTTCTTTGTCCTCGACTCACATTTCATAACTACAAGGAATCCAGTCTTAGGTTTGGTTGTTCTTATTAAAACAGCGTGCTCCAGGGGCCAGAATGGAGTGAGGTTTCTTGTATGTGTGTGAAGGCAGCCCTGCGGGGTTCAGATCTCCTCAGCGTCAGGTGCATTCTTGCTGGTTTGAACAACAGTGCCTGCAAATGGGCGACGGAACATTTAAACAGCAGCAGGTCCAGTTGAGCAGGGCCCGTGTGGTGACTTACTCCCCGCATTTACCCCTGGGTTGTGCACTGCCTGTTTCCTTATATCGCTCGGCGGGTGGGATCTGTGTGATGAGCTCATATGCTAGCATCACCTCTATTTCAAGCTGCGGGACTGGGCCTTTTCCTGGTTGGATGCCACATACCAATTTTTCTATTTACTTTTTTGTATTTGTCTTATGACATAATTTGATCTAATAACTTAGTGCGTGTGTGTGTGTGTGAGAGAGAGAGAGAGAGAATTTGTCTGTCTTGTCTTTTTTTTCAACTTTATTTTTTACAGTATTCTAAGTTTCATTGTTTATGCACCACACACAGTGCTCCATGCAATATGTGCCCTCCATAATACCCACTAGCAGGTTCACCCAACTCTCCATCCCCCGCCCCTCCAAAACCCTCAGTTTGTTTCTCAGAGTCCACAGTCTCTAATGGTTTGTCTCCCCCTCCGATTGCCCCATCTCACTTCTCCTCTCCATCTCCCCATGTCCTCCGTGTTATTTGTTATGCTCCACAAATAAGTGAAACCATATGATACTTGACTCTCTCTGCTTGACTTATTTCACTCAGCATAATCTCTTCCAGTCCCGTCCATGTTGATAGAAAAGTTGGGTATTCATCCTTTCTGATGGAGGCATAATACTCCATAGTGTATATGGACCACATCTTCCTTATCCACTTGTCTGTTGAGGGGCATCTTGGTTCTTTCCACAGTTTGGTGACTGTGGCCATTGCTGCTATGAGCATTGCAGTGCACGCAGCCCTTATTTTAACTACATCTGTATCTTTGGGGCAAATACCGAGTAGTGCAATTGCAGGGTCATAGGGAAGCTCTATTGTCTGTCTTGTCTTTGATGAAAACTCTTTATTAAGGAAAAAAAAAAAAGCAGCAGCTGATAAATAAGCTAGCTTTCTTCTGGGATGACCACAATTTCACAGGCACATTTGCTGTGACTTTTCTTTTCTCCCAGAAATACAGTGGGTGGGGAGAGACTTTAAAATTCAACCTGGAATGGAAGGAGCCGGCAGCCAAGCTATATAACAAATGTCACCTAACCAATTAATGCAATAACTAACTTTTAAGAACCTATTGGGTGTCAGACAAGGTTGTAGGCACTTGGGATATGGTGGAGCTCAGGTCTGAGTGGGGAAATAATAAATATGATAAAAAAATAAAGTACATGTCTTGAAGTATATTTTAGGGAGTGATAAATGCTTAGGAGAAAAAATAGAGCAAGGAGTGGGGGGTTGGGAGTTTCACTAGGGGGCATTTTAGATAGGGTAGCCAAGAAAGGCTTCATTTGGAAGATATCATTTGAGTCCAGGCCTGAAGAGAGAGGGGAATCAAGCCACACAACCCCTTATGGGTAGGGCATTCCAGGCACAGGGATCAGCGAGTGCAAAGGCCCTGAGGCAGGAATGATGAAGGAATAACAGGGCACCAGTATGCTGGTTGGGAATGAAAGAAAGATTGGAAGGAGATGAAAACAGACAAATAACATGGGAGGAGGGGAGTTTTGCTTTGAGGAAGATGGAAGACATTGAAGAGTGAAAAAGAATGAGTGACATGGTATGACTTACATTTTAACAGGATCTCTAGCTAATGGATTCTTTTCTTTTTAAAGATTTATTTATTTATTTATTTGGCAGAGAACGAGAGAGAGACAGAGAGAGAGAGAGAGACAGAGAGAGAACACAAGCAGGGGGAGTGGGAGAGGGAGAAGCAGGCTCCCTGCTCAGCAGGAAGCTGATGTGGGACTGCATCCCAGGATCCTGGGATCATGACCTGAGCTAAAGGCAGCTGCTTAACTACTAAGCCACCTATTCACCCTAGCTAGTGGACTCTTAACCCTTTTTGTGCTATGGACTCCTTTGGTAGTCTGGGGGAGCCTATGGGCCACTTTTCAGAACAGGGTCCTTAAATAAAAAAAAAATAAGAGCCACAAAATATAAAGGAATCCAACTGTATGGAAATACAGTATTATCTAAATATATAAACCAACTTGTGATTTAGTGATGTATGTGCTTCTATATCAACTTCTTAAGGATAATCTAGCAGTGGGTCTGTAACTACCATGATTTCAAGGAAGCAATGAACTTATGTGATTATTTTCTGAGACCTGGAACAAGTGTGCTATGATATGAAATTACCTGGAATTTCTAAAGGGGTGAAGTCCCTGGTCCTGCCGTTTACTGCCCTGGGCCACCGCCTGCATTTTTAATGGGAGGAATAACTAAATTTTAGTTAAAGATTAGCGAAAATTAAGATTTTTACCCCCACATCAGAATTCAAGGACCTCCTGAATTCTCTCTACTGAGCCCCGCTTTCCTTTACTTTTTTTTTTTTTTTCCAGTTATGTTGTGTTAGTCACCAAACAGTACATCATTAGTTTTTGATGTAGTATTCCATGATTCATTGTTTGCATATGACACCCAGCGAGCCCTGCTTTCCTGTGCTGTTCGGGGGAGGTGAAGAGAGAAGTGGGGTAAATTCTTGAGATGTTGCCTACGTTTCTGGCCTTGCCACTGTCTGCGCTTCATAGACATTGCTGGGATTCACTGTCATCTTAGCTCAGCAGTGCCTGGTGGATTGCTGTACGCAAAACCAGGATCTAATTTTCCAGATGTTCTGGAAACGGCCATAACTCTGAGAGGTTTTTGTTTTTTGTTTTTTTTTTTAAGATTTTTTAAAGATTATTTATTTATTTATTTGACAGAGATCACAAGTAGGCAGAGAGACAGGCAGAGAGAGAAGGGGAAGCAGGCTCCCTGCTGAGCAGAGAGCCCGATGCGGGGCTCGATCCCAGGACCCTGGGATCATGACCTGAGCTGAAGGCAGAGGCTTTAACCCACTGAGCCACCCAGGCACCCCCCTGAGAGGTTTTTTTTTTATGTCTGCCTGATTGGTTCCTTGTGGTTAAGTAGTTCAGGAGACCTGAGTTACAGTCCTTGTTTCAGTAGATTCTCTGTATGGCCACCTGCAATCCTTTCTCCTTTCCTAAATCTGTCACTCACTTACCCTGGTTATCCCTGGCTCACAGAGGTGTGGGCTAGTACAGGTAGGATTCTTTATATTCTACATGAATATCTCTAGGTCACAGGGCTCCAATAGCCAGACTCAACTATTTTCTGATCTCTGTGCATACCACAAGCTTTCTCGCCCCTGTGGCTTTGTGTGGGTTCCTTCCTCTCCTTGGAGAACGACCTTCTTACTCTTACTGTCTTCTTTCCTTGTCCATGTCTGACCCAACCTTGAAGCTTCAGCTTAAATGCCACCTGTTCCTGGAGTCGTCCTTCCTTCCTGATCCCAGAGGGACCCCTTACCTCCTGTGAATTTCCACGGCACCTCGGTACCTCTCCTCAGGGTACCTGACATTTTCTGGTTCATACTGCAATTATTTATTTACCTGTGTACCCTCCTCTAACCACTTCTAACCAACTGTAAGCTCTGAGGGTAGGAGCCACATTATCTTCTGTTCTCTGTAGTTGCCGGGACAGTGCCCGCCACAGAGCAGACGTGCATGAGCAGCAGAAGTGTATGATTCTACAGATGACAAAGGAGACCATCGGGGGAAGATCCTACCTCACCCAAATCTGTATGTTCACTTAGTGTCTAGCCTGCTCCCCCTTCCCCTCCCCAAGTACTGACCAAGGCTGCTTTTGGTCTTTTATTTTTTCCGAAAAGAAACGACTATTTACTTATTATTTTATTTTGATTTGTTATTTATTTATTTTTAAAAGATTTTATTTATTTATTTGAGAGAGAGCAAGAGCACAAGCAGGGGAGCATCAGGCAGAGGGAGAAGCAGACTCCCTGCTGAGCAGGGAGCCCAACATGGGGCTCAATCCCAGGACCCTGGGATCATGATCTGAGCCGAAGGCAGACACTTAACGAACTGAGCCCCCCCAGGCGCCCCGAAACGACTATTTCCATAAGTGTTTCATCATATTTGCAAAGAAAGTCACACAGCGTTGAGAGGTACAGAGTAGAAAGCAAAAGTCACTGAATTCTAGCATCCAGAGAGAAATGTATTTAACACTGTAGTGTATATTCTTAGAGATTATTTTTTCCCTTTGTAAAGTTAGACCTCTTTTATAAAGATCAGATCATGCCATATGTTGTACTTTAATTATTTTGTCTTTGTACTTAACTTTGTACTTTGCCTTGTACTAACTTTGTATCATGATTCTATAGGTAATGGAGTGTTGTGGTTGAGAGGATGGCTTTAGAGCATTATTGTTTAAATTCAAGCCGTGAGGCTCTCACTTAGTAGCTGTTGACCCTGGAGAGCTAGTTAATTTCTCTATTTACCAGCTCCTCCATCTGTAAAATAAATCCAGTAAAAATACTACTTGTTCAAGTGTTGTGAGCATTAGGTGGGTTCGGACATGCAAACACCCAGAGGTGCTGAAACACCTGATTGAGTATCCGGGAGCTCTTTCTATGATTATTTCAGTGTTTTTAATGGCCACAGAATGTCCCATTACCTGGCTACCCCCTGATTTGACGATTTCCCCGTTGGTGGACATTTAGGTTGCCTTTGACTTTTCACTTTTATGAATAACTACTGATGCCCTGAATATCCTTGGATACCCATCCCTGCACACTTGTCTAATTTATTCCCTCAGCAGACAGTCTCCGATGGGAGACTGCGACTTTGTAATACACATTGCTACAGTGTCCTCCAGGTTTCCTTTTGCCAGTTTCCATCACTATTACCATGGCATGATAGGTTTTTTTTTACCCCCTCTCCTCTCTAAAACGGCTTGTTCTCCGTTGCTCTTTTAATCACTGTGTTAGTGCAAACGCTTGATGCATCAGCTGTGGAAAACACGGGGACAGATGAGACTGAGCCCGGGTCTCCAGCCCCCTGGGTGGGCTGATTTACCTGCCTGTGTCCTCGCTGCAGTCTGAGCCCCTGATTTCGCCCAGTTCTGCTTCAGGGGGTTCCTGCAAAGGGGGAGAGAGCCAGGGGAGTTCCTTTCTGGGGCTGGTGGGACAGTGGCCCCCACTCAGGGTGTCCCAGAGCCCTGTTACCAAGTGCGGATGACCATGCTGGCGTCAGTGGCTGCGATGTTTCGCTCCCTCTTATGAGGGGCCCACCCTTCCACGGGGCTTTTCCTCACTTTCCTTTCTGAAGGGGTGATTAGGTGACTCAGCAGCAGCTCGCTGTTTCCCTCTGTTCCCCAGGGAGGGTTGTCTAGGAACACAGAACCCGAGGAGAGCAAAAATGGTGTTTAGTTACCCATGCATCAAGCCTTAGGGATTTCTGGAGATGGTATTGCATTTACTCATTCTGGATGGCCAAGAGAAATATAATTTATATTAACTTTTGAAATATAATTTAGAGGCTTTGCTTTGGAAGACACTTACTGGTTTCCTCCCCGAAGACCAGAACTTCTATAAATTCATTTTTAATCCCTCAATGTATTAGGTCCTGAGAAGTGTTCATTTTCTTCTGGGGACAGAGCAAAGATTTTTAAAAAGTCATTGTTAATTCAAGGGTTTCTCATGTTAACGTACGTCTTAAAATTTGGTAATTTGGAAAAACGAAGTAATTCAGAGATATTCTTAGTAGTCTGCTGTCTGAATCAACTGGGAGGTGATGTAGTCTTCTGATTGCTTTGGATTATAGGATTTAAATATAAGGACAATTTTTCGGGCACCCTAAATCCAATTACAACAGTCTGATTGTGAGATATTTAAGCAAAGCCTCAGACTACAACTCTCATTAGTTAATCAAGATAGAATTAGGGTTGAATTTCACCTTTTGTTATTATTTTTATTATTGCATTACTCTTAGATTTTATTGAAAATTAGTCTGTGATTGATAAATAGGGGCAAGACAAACTGGCCTGTCATCTTTGCATTTTTCCTGGGACATCAATGGGTTTCCACAAGACTGGCGCTTGGTCAGGGGTGGGTATGGTCAGCAAGGGGGCCCCTACCTACAGAGAGCTGTAGTAAGACATCTTTCAAGTTGTATTAGTGTGCTGTCCTGTGCATAATCCTGGCACCAAAAATGTTAGCAAATATCAGATAGATTCTCAGAGAAAATCACTAACCTTTACTCTAGACTCCCAATTATGTGAAGCATGCTTCAAGTCTGAACAAAAGGTTAACTTGCCTCTTATTTTTTCTTACTTGCAAAGTTTTGCTTGTCTGACACCAGAAATGCCATGACTGAATTCTAGAGGAACAAATGTCCTGGGGAGCATCCCTGGCCCGTGTCACAGATGTGTAACACAGATGAGTGCCACCTGCCATTCTGAGCTTTCTGAACTTCCAGCTTCCAAACGGGCATCGAAGATCTTCTTACTCTACTCCAGAGCAGTGGTTCCCAACTGGGGACTGTTTTGCTCTCTGGGGCACATTTGGCAATTTTTGTTGTCACGACCTTAGGAGACAGGGAGGAGATACACTCCTAGTGTCTTGTAGGTCAAGGCCAGGGAAGCCGCTAACCATCCTGCAGGGTATCGGGCCACCTCCCCCGCAGGAGGATTGTCTAGCCTCAAAACATCAATAGTACTGAGGCTGGGGAAGCTCTTCTGGAGAAGTTGTCAAGGGCAGGGTATCTCCAGGGAAGCTCGCTGCCTTTCAGGATGATGCTTAAAGGTGCCATTCACCTGGTGACCTTATCCCAGGTCAGGCTCAGGCTCTCTGGCAGCCCGCCGACTTCAGAAACTCACTTCCAGGTGTCCCACAGTTGATCAGACTCTAGCAGATTGACTCTTATAGAAACTTACAGAAAATGGAGTCACTAAACTTCTTCCTGCCTTATTACGTTCCACTAAGAGGTATATCTTGTGGACGGAGTGGACATGCTTGCGTGCTGTCTGTCGGGAGGTGCCTGGAAGCTGAAGTCGCCATCAGGTGCCTTGGAGAGTCAGAATCAGAACAAGGAGAGGTTTTTGGGTATCTAGTGATACCTGGAACTCTAGGTGTAGACACTTGAAAATCCACTTGCTATGTCCCCATCAGGGCTGGACAGTCCTACCTCTTCAGGATGAGACCTTTGGAAAGGGCTGGGAGGGGTCTTGGGCAACCAACCTAGATCTTTTACACTTTCCTCTTCTGCTTCCCTTGCTGACCAACTGCCTTTCATTATCCATATTGATTCTTTTAATTAATTTACTCTTTAGTCTCGTTGCCTTGGGGGAGAGGAATTGGTTCAATAAAAATGTGTCAAGCACAATTGTGTAACAGGGATAGTGACTATGAAGACTGATATAATAACACTGTCCCTAACTGGAGGCTTCTCAGTGGGTAGACGGAGGCGACAGCATTGCAGAACAATGCGAGAAGGGCAGTAACAGGTACACTCCGGATTCTGGGCAATGACGTCAGACCCAGATCTATGCAGCAGTGTCCCTCAGAGTGTCTGGTTTGATCTCTCAGACACCGATTTTATAGTTTAATTTTTGGAGAGCCACCTTAGTCCTGTGAAGCTGAGTCCTGGGAGACGGGCATTAGGAGTTATTATCCCTGTGTACTGTCTGCTCGTCCATTTGATTTTCCTTGTTCTGTTCCAAGATTGGACGGCAGCTCTCTGGGTGATGAAAGAGTCCAGTAGGCCACTTAATCTTCACCGTTCCCTCTCAATAACGGAGCCAGTCATTTTGTGCATTTTTGAATGCTGTCGTCAACCCACCAGGAAATACAGCCAAGCTGGAGGGTCCATCAGAAGGATGCTGTAGACAGCCTCCCTTTTTATAGTGAAAAGATTTTCCTACAGAGGCTAGCAATACTTGAGCGAACGTGATGTGTTTTGTCGCGATCCTGCCGAATCACTCAGCAAAGTCAGAAGCCTGCTTAGGTCCTAAATCACAGACGATCCTGTCTTCTTCTGAACCGTTACACACTGATGGCGTGGTGGGAACATAGAACCATGTGGCAGGATGGTTAAGCAGGAAGGGGAGACCGTGTTGGATTTTTCTTTCTCAAGTCTGCTGGTTTGGGACACGTTCTGCTCACTCCTCTCAGTCCTTCAATTTCCCTGACAACTAACTTTTTTCATCAGTTACTCATAGAGTCATATCAAAGTTGATTTTCTGTGCTGAGTGGGCATCAGGCAGGCCTACCTCAGTTTGAATCCTGGCTCTGGCATTCACTGGGTTTGGGATCGATGAGCCTCGATGTCCCACCTATAAAATGGGGATCACAACAGTTAACACTCTCAGTCGCCGAGGGTAGAGGTAATGTGTGTGAAACTCCTGGAAGGTTCCTGGCATATTGTAGGGACTCAGAAAATGCTGGTTATCATTTTACATGGAAAAGTCATGCTTAGAATGGGAATGCCCTAGAAGGGGTGTGAATTGACATAAATTCACACCGAGAGCTACTGCGTGGTATTATATCTTTCCCAAAAATCTAGTTTTTTGGATGGGAATCATAGTGATGGAAAATGAGGCAGAACCCTGGCATTCTGAATCTGTGGGGAGACAAAGAGAAAAGGCAGGCTGGGAGGTTTTAATTCATCAGACATTGATGGAGGGCCTACTAAGTACCAGTTTTTGTAAAAAAAAAAAAAAAAAAAGACACACTTGGCTCCCTCACAGTCTGTCCCTGGGCCAGTCCTTCTGTGATGAGCCAGTGCCCAGCAGTGTTTGGGGTTTCTTAGAAGTGCCAACTAGTGTAAGTACTTTGCTAATTTTTTTCTTCAGTAATTAATAGTCATATCAAAGCTGTTTGCAGTTAATTATCTCCCAGCAAGATTAATCATACCTTCCTTTAACATGTGCTACATTTGGAAAGGTATCTGGCAGGCAGAAGAAGACTGTACGTGTGTGATGTACCCTTGAGAAAAGGCACAGCAGCATTCCTGCATTTCAGTGGGACGCAGATATTTGAGACTGACCCAATGTTGTGTTGCTGGGAGGCTGTGCAGAAGGAAGAGTAGGAGGAGGACTTTAACTTCTGAGTTGATTTTATTTATCCCTGCTGAAATTGCTGTACCTCTTCTGCTAAGAGTCCCAGCTCAGAAATTCACTTTGGGTAAAGCTGCACTTTTTTTTTTTTTTTTTCCTGGATCTTTTCTTGTTATCTTTATTAGGGGTGAAAATGCACTGAAGGATTTCCCTGGCCATTATTGGGACCAGGTTGTTCCTGCTCTGCCCCCTCTCCCTTGGCCCCCTTGATGTTGGTAGGATACCATTCTTTGTTTATTACGTTTGGTCCTGCGTCTGGAAGCTCCTGGGGTGGGGAGGAAGGGGCAAGCACTGTATCTTGTGTGTGATCCCAAAGCCTATGATAATTCCAGGCAGATCTTAAGCTATAATGAATGTTTGTTTAATGACTAATGTAGCTGAAAACACTTCTTTCATTTTCTTTCTGAAGCTCAGAATCAATCTTTCCTTACTCCTCCTCACCCATCCCGGGCCCCCTTCAAGACCTAGCATTGATTGGAAAACATGAAAATCAATGGATGGATGCTTAGATACTAATATAAATCTATGGGAAGGCATCAACATGAAGCAAGGCTTATCTTTTTGGGAACTGGAACTTTTTTTGCTTTCTTTAATTTATTCAGAGAGAGAAATGTAAATTTGTCCGTTTGTTTTGGTACAAGCTTAAACTCCCTAGACACACTATATATCCATCCATAGACACACGTTTAACCAGAGGACTCTGATCTAGCACGCATAGTCACTTCTGATCTGTGAAATATAACAATGGACAAAGAAAGCAAAATCGAATCTGGCCAGGCTTTGAAACCTATTGATTTCAAATTAGAGCAGCATTGTTAATTCTATTAGGGCAGTCACACTGAGAACTTGGTCTCTGAAATGGATTAAAATGTATTCATTTAGAAGCTTATAAGTATATCCTTGATAAATTAGCCAGGAAAATAATGCTCAAAGAAACTGTGTGGGAAGTGAATAACCACAGTCCTAATTCTAGTGCCTCATTTTAGCTTTGGGTGTTTTGTTGGCTTTGGGGTCAGTGGAGATGTCCCAAGTGTCCACTATAGTCAAAACCTGAGGGTCCTTAAGCCTGAGAGTGACTGAGAGTCAGGTCCTGGGGCATCGATGTCTCCCTATCCCTGTGTCTAGTGAGAGGGATGCTTCCATGGAGGCAGGCGGCGGGGAAGAACACTCAGTCCCTGAGACGAGATGGGGCTCTAAGAGATGGGTCTAATTGGTAAAGTGTCCAGATCCCTGAGTCTGAGTTCGAATGTCTTGGGTGTGTTTCTTCTTTGGAGCTAAAACTTGACCTCTGGCTTCTTCTGCAGGTGAGAGTGATTTCCCAGTGATTGCTTTGGCCCCTCCAACCAGAAAACAGGATTCTTCTCTTCTTGTGGCCACTAAATGCCTCTGTGTACCACACACACCCGTGAGGGAAGGAGGGCGGAGCTTCTTGGATGATGATGGACATTCTGCTGGACAGGATGAGGGCAGAGAGTGTACCATCGACACCACATGGGTAAGAGCCGCCACTGATCTTTCCTCTGGCCCCATCACTAACCAGACACGGGAGAGTGCAGTGACAGAGAGGAAGGTCACACACCAGGGAGACTATTCTGACTAACATTCGCTGGCAGTTGGGGCAGACGAGTAAAGGAGGGAGGTGAGAAAGCCAGCCTGGAAGGATTAGATTGGGTTCTTTTGGGGGAGGCGCCAAGCCCGATTTGGAAGAGACTCAGTAGCCCTCATTGCCCACTCCACCATCTGAGATTTATGGCTCAAACTTGAGGAAGTAACAGCTGCCTTTATTGTGTTAAGATTCCGTTTGAGTCCATTTAAGTCAGTCTGGCTTAAAATGGGCTGTGGATTGGTAAATCTGGCTCAGGTCACGGAAGGGGGGTTCCTGGAAGTACGTGGTCTGGAGACACATGTCGTTTGAGCCAAATAATGCTGAACACATGTTGGATCAATTCTAATTAAACTTGAGATGCCCCATATAAAAATCAGGGTTTCTGGGTCTCCTGGCCCACTGTAAGATACATGCATGCTGGCTCTCTGTTCCCACAAAGGACTCTGGGGCTGAGAGACCTTTGTCTCTGGAGAGTTCACCACAGTCCCAACCAAATTTGTTTAACTTACTTGTTTGGCCGCTGGAGGCATTTCATTTCCCCTTGTCTGGTCTAGATCATTCTGCTAGCTCTTTGACAAAAACAGTGATAACCTTTTAATTCTTCCGGATCAAAGTGAGTATCTTTCACTGGATTATGGACAGATATTAGCATACGGGTCTGAGACTGCGGAAGTGGCCATACCTCTTTCCTTCCATGGAACAGCTTAGGGTGTAGGGACACTACCTGTGGGGGGCAGGGGAGGAGAACTGTGGAAGGATTATAGTATCTTATGGGGGGTGCTAACACAATTGTGCATTGGGGGCTGTTGGGAGAAGGTGAGAGGGCTGAGGAACCAGGTGGGGGGACCTGTTAATTTGGCCCAGGTGTGTTCAGATTCTCCAGAAGTCCCTTGGGCCCCAGTATGAGCATGTGTTTGTGGGTTCCCCTACAAAGGTGACTCCTGAGAGGGTATTACCTGCAGAGTAAAGGCTCCCCTCTTGTGACCTTGTTGCAGGTCGAAAATCTTCCATCCGTGATTGATTGATTGATTGATTGATTGATTTTTACCAAGGGAACAGATTTCTGACCATTCATTTCTGGCTTCAGTAAATCCTTCAGCCTTCTGAGTGGCCTCCGCTTGGAGAGGAGCTGTAGGAATGACAGGATGCCTGGGCTTTGCAGAGAGGAATAGCCACATAAAGAGAGGCCCAGAGGGAATGAGTGCAGTCCTGATCCGACTGTCCCAGGTGGAGAGAGCTGCCTCTCTTCCAGAAGGCTCTTTGAAGTTTCATGTACTCTCTAGGCTGGTGCTGGGCATGACCTTCTAGATGGCTCATAAGCAGCCGTTCATTTCCTGGAATTGCGCTATTTTAGCTGCTCCAACGACACCGGTTCAGGAAGGTCTACACTAAGGAATGCCAGCATCTCGGTTTCAAAACCACACGGGGTGGGCTCTGCAGTGCCACTAACATTTCCGCGTGTTCTCCGCTCTTCTCTGCCTAGCACTGATTACTAATCTTCTGTTCCTTACGTGTTTCACCGGTGCACGGGGAGCTCGCTGGAAGAGAAGGTCAGGGAAGGGGCCCGGTGGGAACACCTCCATCCACAGGTGTGGACTGACTTTAGGTTTTGAATTGTGTTTACATCTGCTTGTTTTTATTTGGAATATTCTCACAAGCCATGGGCAGAAATAGAATTTAGCATGAACCAACCTTTTTAAAAACATGAGTGATTTTTCTTTTAAATTTATTAGGATGAAATGCAGCTCTCAGAATAGCCCCAAAAGGTGACAATGCCCAGTTTTTTTAAATTTGATGGAAAGATTAATGTAGATTTTTGGACAAGTAGGAGGGCAGAAGGAATCGAGGCCTTTGTCTACATTTGTGGAATCGATTGAAAAAAGTGATTCTGCCCAATCAAAATACCGACTTGTATTTGCTATGCTCTTGTTTCATTTCTGAACAAGCAAGAGCATCTGCAAAGCCACTCATGCACATGTGTGTATGTATATTTGTCAGGCTTAAAAAGGCACAGTTCTGAGAGTACTTCTTAAGTGAGTTTGAGAACGGAAAACCAAAAGAGAAGGAAGTGGACTAAGAAGAGGTGAGTAAGAGGTTAATGGCTTCGAAAAGCCTTTTAAAGGGTGCCACTTGGAGAGAGGAGGATCAATGCCATTTTTCTTTTAAGCTTCCTGTGAATATCTTGGATTTTTGACATATTTTTCTTTCTTTTAAAAAAGAAAACACCAAGTAAACACCAAGGGACCCAAGGTGGCCAAATACAGTCTATAGTGGTCCCACGATGAGTAATTTGGGGTGATAGTGGGCAGAGGGAGTAGCACAGGGAGCTGACGTTCTTGAGGAAAAAAAATGAAAACAGCATTGGAGTTTTCAGCTTTGTGGCCAGATGCCTTTTGTACTCCCAGATGTGCCTGATTTGAGACCCTATGTGTCCTCGTCACACATAAACCAAATCCCCTATTAAAGAGTATAGTGCTCTTTAATGAGGATGATGAAAAACTAGGTAAATTCAAAGATCAGCCAGTCCCTCCTCCCTCCCACTTAAAAAAAAATTAAATACTCATATTTGATGCATAGTGGAAAGAGTCTACTGCATAAAATCTGGATAATGTTGGGCAGACTCTGTGCCTAGGTGTCCCTATTTGCAAGGTAGGGTATAAGATCTCACTTAAGACAGGGAATTAGAGGAAATTATTCATTCATTCAGTGATGCCTCCTCATCGCCCCCTAGTGCCCAGGTACTGCATGGGCTGCTGGGAATTCAAGGATGAGCAAGAATGTCTATTCAAGTACTTACTACCATGCATGCCCCAAAAAGGTGCTTCGTAAATTTTTCTTGAAACGTTTTTGATGGAGAATTTTAACGTGGACAAAAATAGGGAGAATAATACATTAAACTCCTGTACGCATCATCCAGCTGCAACAGTGATCAATTCATGGCCATATCTTGTATGAGCAAGAGACACCTCCCCCTCCTTCCCCCAACCCCCCACCTCCTGGCTCTCTTACCAACCTCCCTCCCCAGGGATTATTTTGAAATGAACCCCAAATGTGGTATAATTTTACATTTTAGTATACATTTTCAAAAGGTAATTGTTCTTTTAAAGAGTATACTTCCAATACCATCAACACATTGAAATCTTAACAATAATTCTTTTGTATTATCAAGTATCTTGTTGATACTCAAATTCTCCTATTTTTCATATGTTTTTTTTTTAAGCATTTGGCTAGTTAAAATCAGGATTCATACAAAGCCCACACATTGGATCTCTCTGATACATCGCTTATCTGGTCTGTTCTGTCTGTCCCGCACAGTTTCCCACAATCTCGATTTTGCTGTGTCACTGCACATGTTCCTCTGAAATCTCTATCTGATTTCAAATGGCAGATCTAGATTCTCAAAAACATTCAGGCCTGATTGTTGGTTGTTGTTGAAATACTGCAGAATTGTGTATAAACTTCCATCAAGAGGCATGCTCTGTCCTGTTTCTTCCTGTTACTTCTGGCTCAGGTATTGTTACTCTGATGGAGCTGTTAGTTAAATACCCCATCAGCTTTTTATCTGGGTTTTAGCAGCCTAGATCCATTATTCCATGATGACTTGCATTCCTTCTTCATTAGCTGGGATCCTTTCTTACATAACAGTTTTATTGAGATACATTTCACTTATGATAAAATTTACCTTTCTAAAATGCAGAATTCAGTAGTTCTTACTATATTTTAAGGTTGTACAGCCAACTAATTGCAGAACATTCTTATGACCCCTGAAAGAATCACATACCTACTGTTGGTTACGCCCTATTCTTTCTTCCTCCCAGCCCCGAACAACCACTTTCTAATGGGGTTTGCCTATTCTGGATGTTCCATATAAATGGAATCATACAATATGTGGTCTTTTTTGGTCTGGCTTCTTTCATTAGAATAATGTTTTCCAAGTTTACCCATGTTATAGTACCTGGTACTTCATTCCTTTCTATGGCCACATAAGATTCCTTCGAATGGACATACCATTTTGTTTATCCATCCCTCTATTAATGGACATGGATGTTTGGGTTATTTTCCCTCTTTGACTCTTGTGAATAATGCTGCTTTGAACATTAATGTGCATGTTTTGTTTGAAAATATGTTTTCAGTTCTCTTGGAAATATACTTAGAAGTGGAATGGTTGGGTCATATGCTAACTCTATGTTTAACTTGTTCAGAAATGGACCAAATTATTTTCCAACATGGTTGCACCATTTTAACTTACCCCTGGTAATGCATGACGGTTCCAATTGCTGCATATTCTCACAAACACTTGCACTATAGTACAATGCTTGTATTGTTATTCCTTTTTGATTTTAGCCATCCTACTAGTGTGGTGTTATCTCATGTTTTTGATTGTCATTTTCTCTGATAACAAATGATGTTCCCTCTCTTTATGGGCTTTTTGGCCATTTTTATATCTTCAGGGAAATGTCTGTTGAAACCCATTGCCCATTTTTAAGTAGGTTATTTGTCTTTTTATGGTTGAGTTGTAAGAGTTCTTTATTCTGGATACTAGATCATTCTCAGATAAATGATTTGCAAATGTTTTCCCCCATCATGTGGGTCACCTTTTTATTTTCTTGATACTTGTCCTTTGACCTGATAATGTTCTTTGAAGCACAGCATTTTTAATTTTGATGAAGTCAGTTTATCTATTCTTCCTTTTAATGTATTATGTGTATCTAAGAAGTCATTTTAATCCAAGGTCACCAAAATTTATGCCTGTGTTTTCTTATGCATGTTTTCTAGTTTGGGCACCTATATTTAGGTCTCTGATTCACAGATAAATTAACTTTTGTATATGATATGAGGTGGGTATCCAATTTTATTCTTTGGCCTGTCATTATCCAAGAGTCTTCCAACATTGTCACCTATACCCTGTTCCCTCTCTTCCCAAATAGGGAAGCACTTTGTTCATTTTCAGTTTTTCTTTCTGCTCTTTTTCTCTGTGTAAGTGTGTGTATGTGTGTGTGTACATATGTGTATGTATATGCATATGCATGTGTATCTACATATACACACACATTTTCCCTCTACTTAAGTAACATATCCTAGAAATCACTCCATTGCATATATATAGACAGACCACAGTTTCTTTGGCCAATCTTTTATTGATGGCTATTTGGATTGCTTCCAGTTTATGCAAGTGTTTTCAGTTTTTGTCTTTCTTTGGGAGAGATTTCTAGATGAGAGATTGCTGGGGCAGAGGATAAATGCCTATATAGTTTTGTTACATCTGGTCAAATTGCCCTCCAAAAGGCTTCTCCTTCATTTTTCATTCCTCCCCCACCCACTGCTTCCCCACAGACTCATTAATAGAGTGTGCAATGCAATTTTTGGATTACAGATCACATGAACACACCTAAAGAAAGTGCTTTAATGTATTTCAAGTTATTTATGTATTTATAAATACACATATAAAAGTGTATATGTTTACATATATAAATAAATGCATACATTTACATATATAAATTAATTATAAATGTATAATTCATGTAAATCATAGATATACCTTTGATCTTGTAAATGTTTTCTGGATAGGAGTAAATGAACAGGAATCTTGGAAAAAAGGTTGCTCAGTATCTGCCTGTCTTTATGTTACTTTGGATGTGTGAGACACCATGCTGTAGAAAGCTCTGGAATCGGGAGAATTTGCACCTATGCTCTAACCATTAATATCTGCACGAAGCCCACTTATCTCCTCTGATCCTGCCTCCTCATTGGCAAATGCTAGGGTGGTGGCGGGGGACAAATGGCAGAGGGAATGTTTGTAATTGGCAAGGGACTGTCTGCATGCCAGGGAACCTAGCTACGGAAGGTGAAGGTGGGAGATGCTTCTTCCTGGCCCCCTGTTGGCTGCTGTAGGCCGGACTCAGGCAAGGAAACCAAACCTACTTCTCTGGCCACCATGCCTTGGAAAATCTCAGCTTGCACTCTGAGCTCAAGCATTTGGTATAGTCCAAAGACGCTTTGCTTTTTCTCTCTGCTGAAGTCCCCACAACAAGAAGCCCTTATTTTATGATGTGTATTGCTTTTATGATGAGACTGTGTGGCATGAATGGGCTTCATAATGGGCTCTTTTTCACCGGCACAGGGTGATTAAAAAGCAGGGAGGACAGAATGGGAAGACTGACATTAAGGGAGGTAACAGTGTTCCCTAGGAAGGTGACTGCAGATTGATCGGGAAACGGATTACACACTCACTGATCATGACACCGGCCTCTGTAGATGTGTCATGAAGGCAGACACTGGTGTTCTATCACTGTAGCTTTCCAGAATAACCAAGAAGGTGAAAAATAAGCCACCAGAAGAAAATGTCCATTAAAGTCTTAACGCCAGCTTAGCTAAAACTAGCTCCTTGGAACGATTTATTATTATATGTGCCATGAGCACAAGCCTGCTTTCAGAGATCTGAAGTTCCATAAATATTTGGACCAAGCCATGAGATCTGATTTAGGCCCGTCAAAGAAGATATCTAGCTAAAAATAGAAAGCAGAGGCAGTAAAAAAGAAAACAAGTATTTTGGAGAGGTCAGCAAGTCTGTTAACTGGTATGTCATGTTATGCGATGGTCTCTGGTTTCATGGGAACACACTTATGGGAACACGTTCCGTTAGTGTCTTGAGAGCAAGTGCCCATGCCTGCTTTATGACTGGAGGCTCCATCCTGGGGCAGATGGCAGGGGGCTGGACGTTGAGGCTGTGTCCTCTGGGGCCTTCCTCAGAGGAGGAATCTCTTGTCTCACTGACAGCCTTGGCTTTTCCTAAGCATAAGGGGTAGAAAATCCCTTCCTGACTTTTTTTGCCTCCTCTAATGGTATCCCCATGTCAGCCACTTGTGCAGAGTAGAAAACACATCCTCTTTTCACTTTTCCACTTCCCTGTCCTTTTTTCCCCAAGTACTGTTGATTCAACATTATAAACTTTTCTTGATTTCTGTCACTTCCTTGTTACACACACCACCGCTGTTATGAGTTGGGGGCCTCTCCCTTCTCTTGCACCTCTGACTCCTTGAACCTTTTTCCCCCCCAGCAAACTCCCACCCTGCTGTTAGTGGGGTCTTTTTAGGTCACAGTCACAAAGACAACTGTGTCCAGTCACTGATTAAGACCATTTAGCGATCTTGCCTACAGATAAAGTCCAGACTCTAGACAGCTCTACAAGATTCTTACCAATCTGGCTTCTATTCTCCCCCCTTCCCCCCGCCACAAACCGCCTGGTGCCCACTGTTGGGAATGCCCTTTCCCCTTGTTTTGTCAGCTCTGCTTGAACCTTTAACTTCTGAGCCATTTCTAACCAATGACAAGGGTCATTGCTCTTTTCAGTAATGCCAAAGATGCTTGACTCATTTCTCTTATAGCACTTTCCACATTGGATTTCTGGATTATAATAAGGGAGAAAGTGGAGGAGAAGACATATGTAGTGGAAGTATCATGAATTTGGGGCTAATCCAACCCAGGTTTAAATCCTGGCTCTATCATTTACCTATCCTGTAAGCTTTGATTGAACCTCTCTGAGTACCCATTTTTCTGTACACCTTCTGTAAAGTGTTGGAAGGATAAAATGACAACATGTCTACAAAGCATCTAATAGTATCCTGTGGGAACTTAGTATCTGACAAACTCTACCTTTCTTTCATTCGCACCATTTGTTCTGAGGGAGCACCATTGTATTGGGTGGTGGTCAAAATCCATTACTTTCTCTCTGAGGAAGATCTGGTGAATCCCAGTTAGTGTCACAACCAGAAACAGGAAGCGTGTGCTGGACCAGTGTAGACTTGGTATCAGTGGAGCAACTGGCAGTGTGTGGGGGACAGTCTAGGAGGAGAGGGAGCAGGTGGAAGAGTAGCATGTTGGTGTCAGGAAACTGATAGTGCACTTAACTTACAGAGGTTTTCAAAGTCACTTTCTTCTCTGTGGATGTACCTGGAACCAGCATCCCGTTAAGTGTAACTATATCTTTAAGATGTAGGGTACTTAAGGACAGGGAGATAATTATATCCTCCTGATCGCCCCATCCAAACATAGGGATAGGACTTTCTCTTAAAAGAGTGAAACATGGGAGCACAAGGGGAAAGCTACATCTTTTGTACGAGCTGAACCGAGCCCCTGGTCAAGTGTGGGTTGGGGGTGAGGGTCATAGCAGAAGGGGGGGCTATTTGGGAAGGTGCATGACTGAACCCTGGGCACAGGGAGAGGTGAGCTCTGAGCCAGGCAGTGACCAGCCCTCACATCTGAACCGAGCATTCCCAAAGGCAGGAGGCTTATGGTTGGGACTGGAGATGCTTGTATAGTGTAAGTGACCCATTCATTGTTCCTCTGGAGAGGGAGGGGTGAGAGGTAACTTTTGTGTGCTTAGAAAATAAAGAAATAAGAATTAAGGTTCCTGAAAAGGATATGGCAGTCTTTTTTTTTTTCCCTAAGAAAATGGATCTGTGAACTCCAGCTTTTGCAAAAACAACCTGTTTTGTGTTGATTTTCTTCCAGTTCAAATGTGTAAATACTGTATATTCCTTTTTATTCCATTTCCAGCTTTGTTCTTCATGTAGCGCATCATCCTAGAAAGGGCAGATTAAAAATAAGCTTGGCAGGGCACCACGGGACAGTGCTAATGCCGTCTTGTGCTCCTTCCAGGTGCAGCGTGAACTTCCTCATCTCCCTTCCCATCCAGCTTCCTGCCTCCTGGGTCCACCATGGTGTTTGGTGAATTTTTCCATCGCCCCGGACCAGACGAGGAACTTGTCAACTTGAACGTGGGGGGCTTTAAGCAGTCCGTCGACCAAAGCACCCTCCTGCGGTTTCCTCACACTAGACTTGGAAAGCTGCTCACCTGCCACTCGGAAGAGGCCATTCTAGAGCTGTGTGATGACTACAGCGTGGCCAATAAGGAGTACTATTTCGATCGGAACCCCTCCTTGTTCAGATACGTTTTGAATTTTTATTACACGGGGAAGCTGCATGTCATGGAGGAGCTGTGTGTGTTCTCCTTCTGCCAGGAGATCGAGTACTGGGGCATCAACGAGCTCTTCATCGATTCCTGCTGCAGTCATCGCTACCAGGAGCGCAAGGAGGAAAACCACGAGAAGGACTGGGACCAGAAGAGCAATGACGTGAGTACCGACACCTCCTTTGAAGAGTCGTCTCTGTTTGAGAAGGAGCTGGAGAAGTTTGACAAGCTGCGATTTGGTCAGCTCCGGAAGAAGATCTGGATTCGAATGGAAAACCCAGCCTACTGCCTGTCCGCCAAGCTCATTGCCATCTCCTCTTTGAGCGTGGTGCTGGCCTCCATTGTGGCCATGTGTGTCCACAGCATGTCGGAGTTCCAGAACGAGGACGGGGAGGTGGATGACCCCGTGCTGGAAGGCGTGGAGATTGCGTGCATCGCTTGGTTCACCGGTGAGCTCACCATCCGTCTGGTGGCCGCTCCCTGTCAAAAGAAGTTCTGGAAGAACCCTCTGAACATAATTGACTTCGTCTCCATTATCCCTTTCTATGCCACGTTGGCTGTGGACACCAAGGAGGAGGAGAGCGAGGACATCGAGAACATGGGCAAGGTTGTCCAGATCCTCAGGCTAATGAGGATTTTCCGAATTCTCAAGCTTGCCCGGCACTCGGTGGGACTTCGATCACTTGGTGCCACACTGAGACACAGCTATCACGAAGTTGGGCTGCTGCTTCTCTTTCTCTCTGTGGGCATTTCCATCTTTTCTGTGCTTATCTACTCTGTAGAGAAGGATGAGCACACGTCCAGCCTCACCAGCATTCCCATCTGCTGGTGGTGGGCCACCATCAGCATGACGACCGTGGGCTATGGAGACACCCACCCAGTCACCTTGGCAGGGAAGCTTATCGCCAGCACGTGCATCATCTGTGGTATCTTGGTGGTGGCCCTTCCTATCACCATCATCTTCAACAAGTTTTCCAAGTACTACCAGAAGCAGAAGGACATTGACATGGACCAGTGCAGCGAGGACCCCCCAGAGAAGTGTCATGAGCTCCCTTACTTTAACATTAGGGATATTTATGCGCAGCGGATGCACGCCTTCATTACCAGTCTATCTTCCGTGGGAATTGTGGTGAGCGATCCCGATTCCACAGATGCTTCGAGCATTGAAGACAACGAGGATGTTTATAACACTGCATCCTTGGAGAACTGCACAGCAAAATGAACAGGGACATTTGTGCCTGTATCTTGCGTCCCTTCCTGATGTTAGGTTAACACAGCTTTATAAACCTCAATGGGTTCGTTAAAATCATTTAATTCTCAGGGTATACCTTTCAGCCATAGTGGGACATTCATTGCTCCAAAATAATAGAATCTTCTTTATTTTTCTCAGTGAAGTGAATTAAATGCCTTGTTAGGAAATTTATTTTTTACAAGAGAGAGTTGTCATATGATTTTGGAAAAAAGGTAAAGGTTGTGGGGCGGGATTTGTCGCTACGGCTTATGTATCATTCTGTGTTTGTCGTCTACTCACATTGAGCTAACTGTAAATTACTGACAAGTAGAATCAAAGGCCCAGCTGACTGAAGACTACATGCATGTAAGAGCCACAAAATGAGACAATGCATGTGAATCCATGTTCGTGTTCTAGACACGGAAATTAGGAGCCTAATAAACTTCCCTAATTCAGTGCGGAGAATGTCTTGGCTGTTATGTTTTTATGTCAAGTAAGTACATGTCGGTATGTTCAAATTTTGGAAGGGAAATGCTCTTTTTTTGGAGTATCAAGTGTCCTTGCCGTTCGTTTCTGAATTTGGGGTAAGCATCAAAAACAGGCTAGCTCTTTTGTTCAGGAGACCCAGTGGTCATAGGCAGGGAGAAAGTTCATGTCCTGTGTAAACTGATGAAATGTGTGCACTTTCAGGACATAATCAAGTTAACATATACGCACGAAGCATATGTCCTTATAGGTACCCTTCTAGTCTCTTGTTTGTATTATATAATTTCTCCTTTTTTTAAAATATTTTATTTATTTTTTTGACAGACAGAGATCGCAAGTAGGCAGAGAGGCAGGCAGAGAGAGAGGAAGGGAAGCAGGCTCCCTGCTGAGCAGAGAGCCCAAAGCAGGGCTTGATCCCAGGACCCTGAGACCATGACCTGAGCTGAAGGCAGAGGTTCAACCCACTGAGCCACCCAGGCGCCCCAATAATTTCTCCTTCTGAGAGAAAACCTCATAACCTGAAAATTATGCAGAGCAGAGGAAAGCCCCACATTCACAGGCAGGGACACATTCCGTGAGTGGAAGAAAGGAGAAATGGTGCACAAACACACAGATGTGATTCATTATGGCCAGAAGAGCAAAACTTTAATCACCAGAAAAAGTGATGTCAGCAGCTATAAAACAAGCCGCCATTTTAAAATCGCCTTCAAGATAGTAATGTCTGCCTCTTCCATAAAAGCCCCTCCCGATGAAGGAAGACATATATACTCGTTCCCAGAGCAGTGACAGAGCAATTCCAGCCCAGGTGGAGAAAAGTTAGCTAAAATCTTAATTTTGGAGATGTATGGTGACTCTAACTCCTGCTGTCAGACTCAGTTCTTTCCCTGAGATCTTTTTGAATGGAAAAGCCACATGGATATAGTATACAACATCCTATGTGTGCAGATGCATTTCATTGAAAGAAGGACGTCGCCTGTAGGTTATCTGATGAAAAGAACTCTGACTCATCTCTCAACATTTCCGTGCCTTCTGAGACGGATATAACTGACCAGGGTTTTATAGTCTCTTTTCAATCTGGAGGTTTATTCATGCACGTGTGTCAGCCCCTGCCCATTTGAAAAAGCTTTCTTTTCCCCAAAACGCCTTTTTGATGGTGGCGTAAACATACTTTTGAAGCGTAGAGATGGAAATCTTTTATCAAAGATTTCCCATTTAGTAGCGAAGTAGCTGAAGGCTGCTTCCATAGTAATAGTAATAGTTACAGTAAGAGTAATAGTACTAGCCATGACATTGATAATGAGAACGGTAAGAAGAAGCAACAGCAATGATGATAATCAGCTGCTATGTAAGTGCACGACCTTTGTAGTCTCACCGGTGGCTTGCCAACATCGCTATGAGCAAGGGTTTATTCCTGTCTGCGCTTTAAGACAAGGAAACTGAGATTCGCAAGGAAAGTGCCATGAATGACAGACTTGGGCTGAGAAACCCGGGATCCAGATTCTGGAACCCATGCTTTGAACACGGCATCACACCGCCTCGTGGTCCGCTGGGTTGGGGAGCAGATTTAAGGATGCATCAGGGCAGAGTTCATTAGGAGAGGCAAAGAACAACAAACTCTGTTGGACTTTGATTTTTCTAGGAGGTGTGTGGAACCGGGAAAATGGTGACCATGTAGGTACCTGTCCTCCCCTGGTCCACAAAGCAGGCACGTTTGTTTACAGAGCCGAATTTTCTAGAATGCCCCTTCTGAAGCCAGAGTAGACTGTGAGGGTGATTCCTTGAGCTCAAGTGGCAGGCGCGGTGGGCAGTCCGCAGTCCGTAGTGGAGTTCAGGGGTCTCTCAGCTGGTGGGTACTGAAGGAGAGCTAGAGTCCTACATCCTTTCACCTGAGCTTTTATGGTGGCAGCAGAACAGCAATTGTGTTTTTGCCTCTAACCACACAGGTCCCCTGTTGTTCATCCCATGTGGTGACATGGCAGGCTTCTTGTTGCCTGAGGGTTGAGTCCGCGGCTAAAGGCCCCCAGCACAGGGGAGTGGACAATGAGGGGCCGAGCAGGAAGCCAGCCAACCCGACCTACTTACCCTACCTGTTGCTGTGTGATCAGTCCTGGGCATTGGGGTTCATGTGAGTGGGATCAGGCCACTTTGGGAGAATTTTGGCTTTTAATTCTTTCAAATTCCTTGTCCCTACCCTGTGACCTCTTTGTCCACGTCCTCAGATTTGTGGTAGCATCTTCAGCAGCATTTGATGGTGGTCTGGAAGGCCAGTGACTCACCCCAGGACCTGTCTCACCAGGCTTGATTTCCTCCCTCTCAGTCTTCCTTCTCTGGAGATTGTCTCAGCTACTTGCTGTTTCCCCAGTGTTTACTGGGATGTGTGCTCAGGGAATGCACTGAGAATGAAAGACTGACAGATGGTCTTTGCTCTTAGGGATACTTTAGGATAACAGGAGATAAATTAGTCAGCTGACATGTATGTATATGTGTGTGTATGTGTGAGAGAGAAGGAGGGCTTCCTGGAGGAGGTGACATCTGAGCTATATGGGAACTTTAGTCTGAGATCCTGGTGAGTTTGGTTTAGTTTTAGGGAGAAAAACTTCACTGCCACTGGATGGGTCCCAGCTGCAGACACTGCTAATCCTTGCCTGAGGGGCTTCTCTTCCCCCTCTCTGCCAACCATCAACCTCTTTAGTTAAAGGATCTTCCATCTTTTGGGACGCCTGGGTGGCTCAGTTGGTTGAACGACTGCCTTCGGCTCAGGTCATGATCCCGGAGTCCTGGGATCGAGTCCTGCATCGGGCTCCCAGCTCCACGGGGAGTCTGCTTCTTCCTCTGACTTTCTCCTCGCTCATGCTCCCTCTCACTGCCTCTCTCTCAAATAAATAAATAAAATCTTAAAAAAAAAAAAAGGATCTTCCATCTTTAGCCATGATTATCCCATTTTTTTCCCTCTGTGGAGGTTTAACTATGCCCATATTTGTCACAGTTGCTTTTTATATACCTGAAATCATCCCCATGTGTTGATTTTATATTTAGCTTAGAATTAGGGGGGCAATTGGTATTGTCCCCATCTAGAGAGTCATGGTGGGCCATTGTCTTGGGGTTTCTGTAATCTGAGACCCCTGTACTATTTTATGGAGTTGGTTAATATTATTGGAAAAGATTTTTTTCTAACCTTCAGAAAAGGGATGAATTCCCCCATATGAAGTTGTCATTATTCCATCATCTTTTTTTTTTTTTTTTTTGGTCTTTTGGTTTTTTGGTCTTTTGGTTTTTTTTTTTTGGTCACAACAGCTTCAATATGATTCAGCATAATATTGAGGGTTTGCCTTATGTTAGCAAAAAGGTGTTTCTCAAGTTCTTAGGCAAACTTGTGACTGATCCTATCTGTGTGTCTACTTTAAGAAAGAAAGTGGGCATTAGGGAGCCTGGGGACTGGGTATTAGCACCAGAGCTAACTAGCTGGCCAGGCATCCCTTCTCTGAGATCCTTTACTGAGGCTGGATTTAGGAATAATCATCAGAATCCTTTCTATCTTGGACATTTATGTAATTCACTTTCTTTCCACAAATTGGTTAGTTCCCCTCCAACTTTGTTTGCATTATAAATTTGCATAGCAAAAAAAAAAGATTTTAATCTGCCAATGAACTTTTCTTATTCTCTGTCAGTAGAGTGCTAACCAATGAGGTTTTATTGCTGTTGTGGACACAGGGAATTAGCTTACCTTAAAATTTAGGTTATTAAAACCATTTGCAGAGTCATTTATTCCCCTTTGTCTGGTGGTGAGGAGCAAAGGGCCCCAGAATTTCTGGAAAGTGGTGGAGGAAAAAGTTTTCTTGACCATCAGTAGATCCATAAAATAGATTTGCTTGAAAATCACTCAGTGGCTTAACCTTTGGTCATCTTTGGCATCTGCTAGTTTGTCCTTCTCGGGAGGAATGCCAAGGCATTTAGGAACACAGGGCAAGGAGGGGTGAGCTGAGGAACAGAAGGCACACAGGATAGCTAAGCACTGCTTAAAGCCATGAATGTGACAGCTCAGAGGGACCTGGGAGGTCATGAGGAAGAGGAGTGACCCAGCCCAGCCAAGGCCATGTAGCTAGAGGCCTCCACAGAGATGGCGTCCAGACTGGAGCACGCTACAGTGCTCCACCTTCCCATCCTGCCTTCTCCCTTACCTACATCTTATTATGAAAAATTTCAAGCATGTTTAAAAGTTACAAGAATAGCATCATGGAACCACATGCGCCTACCACCCGGCTTCAACATTATCAACTCATTAGAAACCCATTTCCTTTCTTCCTCAACTCACTTCTTCCCCCTCTTGTTTGTTTTGAAGCAACTATCAGTCATCACATCATCTAATCCATAAGTATGGCAGTAAGTATACTTAAAAAAATAGTCTTTTTCTAAATACAAAGGCAATGCCGATAAACTAAAAAGTAACAATTTCTCTCTCTCTCTCTTTTTTTAAGTAAGCCGGAGGCCCAACATGGGGCTTGAACTCACAACCCTAAGATCAAGAGTCACATGCTCTACTGACTGAGCCAGCCAGGTGCCCCCAGATTAATAATTTCTTAATAATATAAAATTCCAGTCCTTGAAGGTATTGCATAACCACTACTCTCCAGTTACTTGGCATTTCTGCACACTTGGTTCAGGTGAAAGAATTCTATGAATTATGTGTTGAAGCATCACAAGGAAGCAGGAGCTCAAGAAGTAAGTGAAAGGATTTCTGTTGAGACCCTTGAATTATCTGAGGCAGATTAGCATTTCCTCAGTTTTAAAAGATTTTATTTATTTATTTCTTTGAGAGTGAGGGAGAGAGAATGAGAGAGAGCATGCGAACAGGGGGAGGGGCAGAGGGACAGAGAGAGAGAGAATCTCAAGCAGCCCCCGTACTGAGGACAGAGCCTGAGGTGGGGCTCAATCTCAGGACCCTGAGATCACCACCTGAGCTGAAACCAAGAGTCCGACTCTAAAACTGAGTCACCCACATGTCCCCTCCCTCAGTTTTTAAAGATCTTTGGAGGCTGAGAGAGCACACCTTACAGCTTACGTTTAACCTGAGTGTTGCCAACAGTGCCTAAGAGTTCATTTGTCCCCGTGTTACACTGCCGAAAGTGGAGCTTGTGGCTAACTGCCCCTTGAACAAAAAATGTCTGTGTTCTTCAAGCTGAACAGTTTCCATTCTCAGCTCTCTTTTCCTGCTCTAAAGAATTCCAAGTTTGAAACCTTTATTCACTTTTCTTCCCCCCCCAGGAAAGTAAGAAAAAATATTTATTAGGTGTTACCAAATTTAACTAACATCCAAATGAGGTAGGAGTTTTAGTAGAAGGTTTAAACACCTTTCTTGAGTATTAGTTTCCTATGGCTGCTGTGATATTGTCACAGACTTGGTGACTTAAAACAACAGAATTTTATTGCCTTGCAGCTCTGGAGGCAGAAGCTTGAGCTGAATTTTAAGGACTCAAATAAGATGCTGTCAGGGTTCTTTCCTTCCGGAGGCTCTGGGGTTAGTGCCCATCCCAGGCTTCTTCCAACTGCTCATGGCTGCCTACGTTATTCCTGTCTGCCCCATGGTCACATTACCTTCACTTCTGTGCCGCACTTCTCTCTGTCTCCCTTTAAGGACACTTGTGATCACATTTAGGATCCAGGATAATCTCCCCAGGTCAAGATCCCCAATTATATCAAATCCATAAAGTCCCTTTTGCCATATAAAGTAACACAGGTTCCAGAGTTTAGGACCTGGGTATCTTCCAGGGTCCATATTCATCTATCTCCACTAGGGTCACACAGCTAATAAGAAGCCTTAATTTTAATGGTGTGCTAATATAAATGCATCGTGTTGGTGGGACAAAGGGAGAATCAATAAGAGCATGGGTTTTGGTGTCAGACAAACTTGAGCCCTACTCCTAGCTTTATCTGTGGTCATAGACAAGCTCTTTAATCTCTTTTCCTCTGTCTTCTCATCTGTATTTGGGGTTGATATGGACTTTCTCACAGGGACAGTATAAAGACTAAATTGGCTCTCTCTAGGGGAGCTTGGGTGGCTCAGTTGGTTAAGAGTCTGACTCCTGATCTTAGCTCAGGTCATAATCTCAGGGTCCCGAATTTAAGCCCATCTTTGGGCTCTAAGGTGGGCATGGAGCTTACTTAAAATATATAATTATAAAATAAATATAAATATATATGGCTGTCTCTATAAAGTGTCTGATGTATGGTCTGGCCTACAGCAGGCACTCCCTCAATGGTCTTCCGTATATCTTTATAATGCAAGACTCCTTTTGACCTATCTCAGGAGGCAACCATGTAGGACGAAGTATTTCTCTGCCTGATTATGGTATATTCATGAAATTAGGCAGAATTTGGTGACTGTCAAGACATTTACAGGTGTCAGGAGAAAGTAATTTATGAAGTAGTGCTGTGTGACAAGACATGAAGCTAATTTAAAATTAAGAACTATAAACCTAAAATAGAAGATTCACATTTAATGTTGGAGCAATGTTAGACAATCCATTTAAGCAGACTGTCAGGGTTTTTAGAAGAGAGACAATGTGGCTGAGACATAACGAGTTTGAAGACGGGAAAGGGCCCAGGACCTGGAGTCAGAATACCTTCGTTTGCAATCCAGATCTGTTCATGGCTCTCTGCACGGGCTTGGGGAAGACATCTGGCTTTTCTAAGCCTCGGGGGGCTCCACGTATGGAAAGGGGACAACAAGATCACAGTTATGAGGATGTGAAAATGCTTCACATCTGTTTTGTTAACACTGCATAGTAAGGAGCTATCATGAGGACCTCTTTCCTTGAGAGGAAAGACAAAGAGAGGAAGCAACTTCCCTTATGTTCTACGTCGAATTTTTACTGCATCATTAAAAAAAAAAAAAAAAAAGAAATCAATGAACAGAACATTTGGTTCCTGAAGCGTCGTGTCGCTTTATTTGAACACAGTTTTCTTTCTAAATGAATCCTGCCAAGCACCAACGTGAATATACATTTCGTGGAAAAGTTCCATGGTGCTGCGAGGCCAGATGTATGAAGCACACACAGAGCCTCCTCTTCCAGTAGCAATTATGGGATGAAATTGTGCATCGTCGGCAGCAGGCAAACCGGATATGTCCCCAGCAGAGTGAGGAGCACGTGCTCTGGTATTTATAAACTGGAAAAGATGTCTGTCAGCAGGAACAGCACATGCATTCATCCCTGCGTGCTGGCGAGAAATAGCTGCGTCGGTTCTGAACCGCTGATGAGGGATTCAGAAATTCCGTCAGCACATCTGTTGCCGAGAGAGGGATTCTCTCCCTAGATGGTGACGATTCCAGCACGTGTGCTTCTAATCACGCGCTGAGCAGAGAGGGTAAGGCTCTGGGTCGGACACTTGGCTTGTCCTTCCCTGGGCCAACCCCAGCAGATTCCAGAAGCGAGAGCCGAATCGGCATGTCCCGTCCCTGGTGTCACAGAGAAGATGAGCAGTGGGAGGTCAGCACTCATGGTCTCACTCTCATGTCTCCGGTGGCCTGGCAAGAGAACGCTGGCAGAGCCATCTCAGATGCATCTCACCCCAGCTGCGGGCCGTTCTACGTAGATCAGCACTTTTGAATCCTTTCTAGGCTTTCGGGGGCTGGGGGGAGGTTGGCTTTGTTAGAGATGGAGTCAAGAATGATTCATGTTTGCTATATACCCTCTGCTCCTTGGCTAGACCGACCGCCTCATCAGCCCACGGAAGTGAGCCGCTGGTCCTCGGTGGCATTGGCAGACAGGAACCCAGACCCTCTTCACTGGTCCCTCCCAACTTCCAATGGACCTGGGAATGACCTGGTTCCTGATTCCCAGCCTTCAGTTTTGTTCACCATCTGCCCTGGAGACTTGGCAAATGATTTCTCTGTGGTTCATTCCAGTTTGTCCTCGTACCTTCAGTCTGTGTGTCTTCTCATTTCAGACCATTTTGAATGTCTGTCCCAGCCAGCCTGTCGGGACAAGTCCAGACTCCAACCAGCTGGTTCAGCCCAAACTGCTGGAAGCCCCGAAGGGGGACATCTGGACATTTCAGCCTGTTGGAGGCTATGACTTCAGGGGACCCATGTAGGCCTGATCAGACTTAATTCCAGATTTCAGAGCAAGGGTTATCAGCCATCACCGGGAGCCCCCACCAAACCTAAGACATTGCATGATGTACAACAGGACTTTAAAGGGACCTCTTGTGATTCCTGGCTCCTCCACTAGAATTGCCCTCTCTTCTGATCAGCTGGCCCTGTGGCTTTTGATGCTTGTTTATAAGGGACTTCGTGGGCTTGTATAGTTATTGGTGGCAGCTTCCCAGTATGATAGACAAAGATCCTTGAGTGCTTATTCTTGATGTTTGTGCTCAAGGACCCAGATTATTTATTATGATTTTGCTTGATGTCCAATTTCATTTGTTCAACAAAAAGGTTGAAGGCATCCTCTCTGAGATGTATGTATATGGGTGATACACGGATGAAAAGGACACAGCTCGCTTGTTCATGAGAAGTTCACAGGTGATACAATGTGTATCTGGGGCAGTGGTGCCCAAGACAGAACAGCAGGATTTGGTTTTGGGGTGCAGAGCTTGGTTCAGGGGCTGGCTTCACCATTTGATGGTGAAGTTGAGTAACGTGACCACGTGGTCACGTTACTCAACTTCTCTGAAACCTCTGTTTTATCAACTGTTCAAAGGGGGCTAATATAGCCAAAAAGTGTTGAGATAATGCACATTAAGGACACACAGGAGGTGCTCAATAAAGATTACTTTCCTCGTCTTTCCATTCCCTAATATGGCACACGTGGCTGAGGTTTTATTATGTAAAATGAACTGAAGCCTCGATAACTACTCAGTGACTCTGAATGGTGTGGACAGTAGGATAGTAAACCAGATGATGTTGACATCTAGTCTCCCTGCTCTCCACCTCACCCTTTGCCTGATAATAAACTCGTAATGGTTCATCAGCATCGTATTAAATGCCAGCGCTCCTCTGAGATCACAAGCAGCCTCTTCCATCCCTGACTGATTCCTGGTACAGACCCTTCCATCTTTCCCTGATGATTGTATGTACCGTGACCAGGAGACACCTGAGCCTTGGGGGCTTCCATAAACAGCCACAGACTTGATGACATTCATGAATTCTGTATTGCCTGTCAAATAACAAGGGATTCTAAAAACAACACATGCCCAAAATAACTTCCTCATGAATGCAGTGTTTGAGTGCTGACAGTCATCACCATGGTCCATTAAAGCTTTGGCAAGATTTCTATCCCTCACTGAGAGTCAGAGTTCTACAATAGAGCTGTCCCAGTGTGTCCTTTCTTTTTTTCTTTTCAAAGATTTTATTTATTTATTTGAGAGAGAGAGAGAGAGAGAGCATGAGGCATGAGCAGTGGGAAGGGGCAAAGGGAGGGGGAGAAGGAGAGAATCTCAAGCAGACTCTGTGCTGAGTGCAGAGCCTGAGGCAAGGCTCCGTCTCACAACCCGGAGATCATGACCTAAGCTGAAATCAATAGTCAGATGCTTAACCAGCTGAACCACCCCGGCGCCTCCGTCCTTCATTTCTGATGGTTAAATGTTTCAGTTTATCTCAGGAAATGGTCTGAAATCAGTGCGTCTAATAAAGCTGGAGTTTTTAAAGTAATTTAGATGCATTGAAATATGCTGCTGTATTTGGAATGGCAGCTGTACAATAATATCACGCGTGTGCTTCGCATTGGTGCTTTATATGAAATCACCCATTCAATCTTTGCAACAACCCCTCGAAGTAGGGCACTGCCATCATCTTCATTTTACCATCGAGAAAACTGAAAAACAGGGATTATCATACTTGGCCAAACTCACACAGCTAGTAGTCAGGGAGTTAGGATCTGAATCCAGGCACCTGGTTGGACCTCAGAAGTCATGTCCTCAATGGCTGTAATACACTGGCTCTGAAATATACCCTGCTTGCACAGTAACAAATTAACAACAACAAAAAAATAGTTTGCCATAAATTCGCCGATGCTGGCAGAGGACACAGGAATCCTGGGCCAGAGACAAAGGGCCATTCTTCAGTCACGGCAATGGCAATAACTAGAGTATCAGCATTTACACCTGCTCCCTAAGCCTGTCTCCATAGCGTGAAGCAAGGGGGGCCTGAAGGTGACCCTCAGCTAAGGGAACACTAATGTTTTAAAATAGGACGTAAGCATATCTACCCTTCACCCTGGAGGGCGACATTGCTTTGATTATACTGATAGTAAGCAATTTGCCCTTTATTCTGGATCCAAGGGCACCATCTGGAGACACTCTACCTTCCAAGGCTGTTTGCTTTACAAACATCCTTGAGAAAGTAGATCAGAATGAAGGCAACTCATGGGTCTCTTCCGTTCCGTCTCATCCTGTGAGCATGAACTGTCTCCCAATAGATCTCTGTACTCCCACGAATCTAAAATCTTAATGTGTGGTTATCATTAACAATCTTGAAATCATATTAGACTAATATATGGGGTTTACATTGTTTGGACTGCAAATATGAAGGGTTTCTTGGAAGGAAAATTCACTGTGAGCTAAGGAGGGTATTGAAGTGTTTTTGGATTGGGGGAGATTTCACTAAGTCAGAAGATGGTGGAGAGAGAAGTAAAGGTGAACATTTTATGTGTGTCACAGCTGAGGCTACGTGCTTCTTCTAGCTTCTTCTAGCACTGCACTCGGAGTAAGACTTGGGTTCTGATCATGGCTCAGTTGTTTAAGAGTCATGTGTGCTAGGAAAAGTCTCTGCTTATTGCTTATCAACTTTTCCTTTCCTTTTCTATAGGGAATGGATACTCATTACCTGCAGATGTAGAGATCAGAATTTTGGTCAATATCATAGTGAAAAATGTAAAGGCTTTTGCTTATCTACATACTTAATAGAGAGTGAAGAATTTGAATTGGATTTTCTTTGTATTGATGAAAATTGGTGATATGACCACAATTTATCCAGATTCTTTGAATAATTGTTAGTATGATTATCTTTATTTTGATTCTCCTATTTTTATCATAAGACACAAGCATATCATCTCCCTTCTCCTAGCTCACTCTGGCTTTTCTCTCTCTGACAGTGTCACTATTGCTCTCAGTTGATCCCTCATACCCATCATCCAAGGGCAAAGTTTGGACTCTCTAACTCTGCTCACATGACCTCTTAGAGCTGGCCAGTCTGCCACTGCTGCTTCACCTTTCCTTTCCTACCTCTTATACTCTACTAACTCTACTGGCCAACCATACTAAAAGTGATGTTTACACACACACATGCGCACGTGCACACACACACACACACACACACACACAGTCCTGAATTTCCATGTCTTGGCTTATATTCCTCCCTCTCTTCGAAAAGCTTTCTTTCCCACCCTCTCACTAGCTCACTCCTGTTCACACTTTATGGATCAACTCAAAATTATCTCCTCCTCCCTTACAAATAAAACAACTAAACTCAATGCTCTAAATGGATTTCTTCCTTCCTCCCCTCCAGCATCTATCATCCATCTCTGTCTTGCTATATTGTTCCCATTGTATTATAAAATGTGTAGGTAGGTGTGTCTTTCTTTATTAGACTGTGGATTTTTAAAAAGTGGATAATAGGTCCTCATTGGATATTTGTTCAATGAGTGAATGAATACAACTGATTCTATGAACAAAGGAATCTTTGGATATCTAGGTCAAGACCCTCATGGTGAGTACACAACAGATCACAGCCTCATAGTCTCTCCTACATGTGGGCTTGAATAAGAAGGCAGAGGGCAGGGCTGGCTCTGCCTGGACAGCCTGTGTCCTCCGGTTCCTTCTTACCTTCTCACCCAGCACAATTCCCATCTCTACCATTTACCCCTTTCTCATAGGGGATTAGTCAAAGCTAAAAATCAGGATTAGAGGGAATTAGGAAGAACTAATCCCATTTAGCCTAACCTTTTCTACTTTTAAGAGCATTTTGGTTTTCAGAGAGGCCTCATAAAGATCCAGGAGATGATAGAGCTCCTTCACTGAAAGAATCCTGAATGGTGGGACTCCAGGCGGT